>WBZZ01003897.1:10000-72500 GCA_019918135.1 Paulinella micropora
ATCTGTGTCACTGACCTCCGCCCCGATATTGTTGTCTGGTCATTGTCTACCAAGATATGTATACTGATCGAGCTCACGTGCCCGGTCGAGGAAAACATCCTTGATGCACGAGCCTACAAGACTAACCGATTTAATGTGCTCAAATTTCAAATCGAGGACAACGGATGGACCTGCCACCTTCGACCAATCGAATGCAGGGCTCGCGGCATGGTATCGTTCTCTGTTCATCGATGTTTCCGCGCCTTGGGTTTTTCACATCCCCAATCCAAATCCCTTTCCTTCAAGCTATCGTCCTGCGTAGCTCGTTGCTCTTTTGCGATCTATCGCTCCTGTGCAGTCAAAAATTGGACTAATCTTCCTCTAGTCCGTATCGGTGACTGCATTCCGTCATAGCCGTCCAGTGTTGCATAGCCCGGGCTAGGTCCCTTCGGGGGTTAGGCCTCATACAATGTCATCATTGTAGCTTGCGCAAGCTTACGGTGCTCAAAACACTTGGACTAACGGCTTCCTTTTCTTTCTCTCTTCCTTATCCTCCCCACTCTCCATTCGTAGATTGCCTTTTTCTTCAACGTCCTTCCTCCTCTTCTTTTTTCCAGAACACAGTCTACCCGTGATTCCCATCCCCGACACATGCACAGTACACAAATTACTGTTTGATGTGAAACTGCGTTCCTTTGCAAGGACTACATTCCTGTGCGACATCTCGCCCATATGTGACCCCGTTGCGGCGATAAAGCGCGGCAACCAAACCTTTCTCCTTTTTCTTCTTGGGCTGACCACCCTGGCTTAAACAAAGAGGCTTGCTTCCCCTAAGTTAAGCCGTAAGTTACAAAAACTACATGCGAAAACCTACCGACGCACCGCTATTCCCTCCGGAGTGGCCGCCGTCACCCTCCCAGTGCGTGCTCTGCACCGCCTGAACCCCCTGGAGAAGATTTTGCTCATGTTCACCCTTACGAAGATCTTTCGGGCCTCCTCGAAAAGAAGAGTCCAAAAGCGCACGTCGATCCGGACTACAAGTCGCAACCCGGCATTATAAATCTGGATTCCACCCACTGTGTTGACGCCGAGACATACTCTCATTTCGTCCATCGGACAAGAAGTGCCCCGAAAAAACCAACCGAAAGAAGAAAACGCCTGGTATTGCCATCAACACCAAGCGAATGGAAAGGCATTGAAGAAGAACTCCAATCAGCACTCCCTCTCATCCTCCCCTCCTCTCTCATTAAACGCCTGTCGTGTGACGAAGCAGTAGCGAAATTTGAAAGATATCTCTACGACTTCATATCACAACGGGTACCCAAACAAAAACAGAAGAACAAATTCATGACGAAAAAACCGCCACGTAATCCGGCTCCAAACAGAACTCACGCAAAACCGACAACAAAGACTGGTCCAAAAGAGACATCTGCGAGATCTCAAAAGGGCACGTTCAATTCCAGCTGCTGTTGCAAAAAGCCTGCAAGAAACTTGGCGAGTATTATTGAAGACCGGTAACCGCCTCCGCCGTCGTCTCAAGGAAGCAACTTTAAGCTCCGCTCAACGACAAGCAAATACACGCTTCCGAACTGACCCTCATAAGTTTGCCAAAAATCTGTTTCATCCCCCCTCAACCCAAACCATTTCCTCCCTATCCAAAAAAGACTGTGATTCCTACTTTCCCAACCTATACAAAGACGCTAATCGTGAACAAACCTACGTGCCCTTACCTGAAATGGTTCGCCCACCTCCACCAACTGTCCCCTTTGACCTCAAGCCACCGTCCTTCTCGGAAACCAAAAGATCTGTGCTCGCTAAGCGTAATGGTGCAGCCCCTGGCAGAGATGGTATTAGCTACCTTGTTTACAAGAGACTTCCCACCGCTTTATCTTCTTACACAAACTCATTGTCAAGTGTTGGACAACTGATGTAGCTAACAGCTGGGCCTACGCTGCTATCTCCCTCCTTCATAAGGACGGCGATCCACTTCAGGCTTCAAACTTTCGTCCGATCGCTCTGACAAACTGCTCGGGTAAGGTATTTTTCTCTTTGTGGGCAAAACGCCTAGAGAGTTTTCTGCTGGATAACAAATACTTTGACAGAGCAAAACAAAAGGGTTTCCTCCGTAACGTTGCAGGATGCCCCGAACACATTGCTGCCACAAAGGCTACCATCAAAAATGCAAAAGATCACTATCGCCAACTGGTCATAGCATGGATTGACCTACACAACGCTTTTGGAAGCGTCAATCACAACTTGATCCAGTTCGCTCTCTGGTGGTACCACGTGCCCCCTATGTTTGCACGCATAATCTCCTTATATTACGAACTCTTAGTAGCCACAATCGAAGGGAAAGAATGGTCATCAGAACCCTTCGTTTTTGCTGTGGGCGTCTTTCAAGGATGCTGCATCTCTCCTCTCCTTTTCAATATAGTTTTCAATCTAATACTTGACCTCCTATCATCGTTGACCAAAAACAACGGTTACCATTTCAAACATAAGACCTCAACGGATGAAGTAATCGTGCACGAAGCTGCCTATGCTGACGATCTCTAACTACACAGCCGATCCACGAAACACTGTCAATCGTCCATCAACATGATAGACAAATTTCTGTCATGGACCAGAACAATGGCCGCGAAACCGCCCAAATGCAAAAGCCTTGCTTTCAAATATTGGACTAAAGCCGACGACCATAAGGGTCTCAAACGATTAATGCCGATTTCGTTCCCACCTTTCGACCCCGCCCTGACTATTACTGGCAAACCAATTAACTTCATCGCTGACAAGCCTTTCAAAGACCTCGGATGGATTGTCTACCATGACCTCAACGAAAACGAACAACGCGCAGAAATCCAAAAGAAGTTCATTCTTTCTATGCAAGCCATCGATAGCTGCTCGATCAATGGCTTTATGAAACTTTGGCTCTACCAGCACTATGCTGTCCAGTCACTTGCCTGGCCATTTCTCATTTATGACCTCTGCTTAACTTTCGCCAAAACCCTTGAGAAAATTGCGACCCGCTTCCTCAAAAAATGGGTCGATATCTACAAAAGAGCTCTGGTCTCCTGCCTTTACCGCCCACGCTCGAGATTCGGTCTACAGCTCCAGTCCATCGTCTCTTTTTACCAGCGACTTCAAATCAACCGTGCTCACATGCTGAAGTACTGCCCAGATAAACACCTCTCGTCCATCTATGCGATGAACCTGACGAAGCACGAAACATTTCGAACTATCTGGAAACCAGAGCCTGTGCTCGAAAAGCTTGAGGCACAAGTTGATTTTGAATTCAAACATCGAGGCCAATCCGATCATCTCGGACTTGGCCATGGTCGCTACCCAAAAGAACATTCCATCACAGACCGCAAAGACGGGATTTTAGAATTAGCTGCTGAGACAATACTTGAGGCAACCAAAGTGCATGACATGGACAAAGCCATGCAAGGGTGCTTTCTTCGTTTTGAAGACGCATGCCCCTTTGATCTCTCCTGGACTCGCCTCATCGGAACCCGTAATCCCCGTTTAATCTCGTGGGTCATCAACGCAAGCACAAACTCGGTTATTACCCCCGACCTTAGACGTCTGTGGGGAATCATTCCCAACAACAAGTGTGCTCTCTGTTCTGGTCAAGCACATTTATGTCACATCCTCTCCGGTTGCCATGTTGCCCTCAAAGCAAGGCCGTTATACCTGGCGTCACGACTCTGTGCTCTGTACTATTGAAGCTCCCCTTCAAAAACACATCGAGAGCCATAACAAACGCCCCCGTATAGACGAAAATGAATCAAAGTCTATGTTTGTGAAAGAGGGCGAGCAGAAGTCTAAAGGGCAGTCATTTCATCGTCCATGCCTGCTTGACACCGCAAACGATTGGCAGCTCCAAATCCAGTACACCGGTTCTGAGCAAGCCTTTCCTGTCCACATCTGTGTCACTGACCTCCGCCCCGATATTGTTGTCTGGTCATTGTCTACCAAGATATGTATACTGATCGAGCTCACGTGCCCGGTCGAGGAAAACATCCTTGATGCACGAGCCTACAAGACTAACCGATTTAATGTGCTCAAATTTCAAATCGAGGACAACGGATGGACCTGCCACCTTCGACCAATCGAATGCGGGGCTCGCGGCATGGTATCGTTCTCTGTTCATCGATGTTTCCGCGCCTTGGGTTTTTCACATCCCCAATCCAAATCCCTTTCCTTCAAGCTATCGTCCTGCGTAGCTCGTTGCTCTTTTGCGATCTATCGCTCCTGCGCAGTCAAAAATTGGACTAATCTTCCTCTAGTCCGTATCGGTGACTGCATTCCGTCATAGCCGTCCAGTGTTGCATAGCCCGGGCTAGGTCCCTTCGGGGGTTTAGGCCTCATACAATGTCATCATTGTAGCTTGCGCAAGCTTACGGTGCTCAAAACGGCGGGCGCGGCACACAGAAACGCACGCCGTCCCCGACGAGCCTTGAAGCGCAGCGGCAGCGCGGCCACGTGTTGAGCAGCTCGCACGTGGCATTGGCGGTACATTTGACAAAAGCGCAGCGGTCCAGCAACCGCAGCGCGCTGCCGCCCGTAGTTTGTGTCACTGGCAGGCGTATCAGGAACGAAGACTGGTTCAGCGACGTCTGACCGGCCAGCAGCCGGGCGATCAACAGGTTGTAGTCGTCGCGCTCATTGAGACTCGGCCTCAGGCACGCCACGCGCATGAACACCGTGTCGGACGATCCTTGCAGCGGTAGGCTAGCCACGGTGTCAAAGGCAGAGCGCTCGTTCACGGGTTCTGGGCTAGCACTCGAACGGCCCTCCCGCTGGGGCTCAACACCGCGAGCCGCAGCTTGGGCCTGGCGCTACCGCTGCAGTAGTGCACCTGACCCACGTCCGTGGCTATCTCGTCGACAGTGAACGTGCCGTTGCGCGGGTCGCCCGTAGTGGAGATGAACAGCAGCGAGCCGGTCGACGTAACCGCAAACGCTGCCGTGGCGGACGGGATTGAAAGGCACTGCACTATCAGGTCTGTGGTCGACCACAACAGCCGCTGGCCTAAGACACCCGTGCTCTCGAGCCAAACCGCCACATTGCACTGGCCCATCAGGCCCAAGCCGGTAGGGTTTTCTTGCCACAGCGGCGAGCCCCACGGCGGGTCGTTGGCCTTGGTCCAGGGCTCTGACCCGCTGCCTAATATCGCCTTGCCGTTGGACAAGTTGTACAGGCGGTATGGCACCACGAGCTCTTTGGGTGACAACAAAAACGTCGATCTTGCACAGGGAAGCAGCATAAACAAAAGGCTGTCCCGCACAGGCACGGACGAAAACATAAAGGGGCAGCGATCAGCAGTTTCGAAATACATCGAGCGGGCACTGACGCTGACGTACCCCCAGTCCGTGCCAGCGGGAGGCGGCCAGTCCCAACGGCTGGCTTGTACCCAATTCCAATCATTCAAGCCCCAAATAGCGCCCTGGTAGACTAGCGGCTGGCTTAGTAGGGGACCTTTGAAGAAGTGCTTATAAATTTGTGCATTATTAGCTGTCGTGCTCACAAACACGTAGGTGTCGGCCCAGCTTTCTGGCCCGTTGCGGTACGTCATTACGAAATCGTCGAGCCCGTCTCTGTCCAGGTCGCCCAGCGCCAGTTGCGGTTGGTACCACTGCATCTCGGCGCCCGGAACCATCAACAAACTCTCGTACTGCAGCCTGCCTAGACCAGCCAGCATATCCTGCTCCTGGTAGGCGACACACCGCAGCCCGCCGCTGACGGCCGGCAGCAGCCGGCCCTGTGGGCACGTGTACGCGACGCCCAGCCCGTTGTTGTTGTCCCTATACCCCGCCTGGCAGAACAGCGTGCACTTGGGGCCGTCAGGTACCAGGTAGTTACACTGCGAGCCGAACGTCGACCCGCGCGGGAGCTCCCACTGGCATGGGATGCGGTTGCAGCCGTTGGTGCCGAAGCCCTGGGCGGCCGGGTCGTTCTGCCGGAAGGCGGCAACGTTACAGGTGCACAGAGCGTAGCCTCCGCTGTCATACGAGCACGTTGCATTCGGATGGCAGGTGGTGCTCGTGCACAACGCCGACACCCCCTGATCACATCGCAGTTCCGCCCACGTGCCATACACAAGGACAGACGTCGTCTGATAAGGAAACTGTTGAAATAGCAACCAGTCTGGGATCGAGTAAAAATACCAGCCCGGCGCACAGCTTGCGTCACATTCTAAGCTTGTCTTGGGCCCCTGGCAGCCCGCCATATCTAAAGCGGCACTATTGAATCCCCCATTATCGACGCTGGACCTCGTTGCAGCAAGATCCCAGCCCATCGCACACGTTCTGGTGTTGGCGGCAGAGTAGTAAGGAACATAATTTTCACGGCGGCAACCACAGTACTGGTTAGTAGAATTATCGGCAGTAGACCGGGAAGCCACGTTTACCCAGGAAGGAAACTGCAGTTTCAGATTGTAGCAGTCTGTCCAGAGCCCGGCCCAGACACAAACAGTCTCGCCGGAGCAAATAGCTACGCTATTCCGAAGCTCGTAAATCCCATAAGAGATGGTATACATCGGATTCGCAAGCACAAGAAGAGGCGACTTGTATCAAAGTTTTCTTGTGCCTTTTCTTAAAGTATGTTTTCTTTATTTGTAAAACACTCCCAGAGGCAGTCCTTGTTTCGCTCCCCTCTTTCCGCGACCTCACGCCTCCCCTGCCCCCCCCCCCCCTCCCCTTTCCATCCTTTCTTCGATCTCGTGGCGGGGGGTTGTGGCAAGGAAAAAGAAACAAAGGAACGTCGTATAAATCACTTTGCTACAAAATAGCTCCTAAGATTTTTGCGACCCTCTCTCCCTTCCCCCCCCCCCCTTCCCAAACCTTCCCCTTTGCATCCCCTGAAGGGGGGGGGGAGGGAAGGGTGTGGGGGAAGTGTCCCGCGGACAAACAAAAAAAAGCCAATGCTAGAAATGTATGGGCCCCAGGTACTGCCCGACCAGCCCGGCGACGCACGCGGGCCAGCGCAGACATTGTATACACCAGGGCGCGAGCTCGTGCGTGTACCAGCGTTCGGGGCCGCTGTCGAGCCCGCTCCAGTCCGCCTCGCAGTACCCAGGGCCGGCACAAGCGCGCAGCCCGCACAGGCTGTCGCCCTTGCGCACGAGCGACACAATAACGTACGAGGCGGGCGACACATCTACGACACCGGGCAGCGCGGCCAGTACGTTTGTGTCGCGCCCGTTGGCGGGCGTGGCCTCGATCAACTCTCCGTCGTCGTCCCGTACCCAGTTGAGCGCGTGCTCAGCTCCTGTACAGCGGTACAGCCGCAGCCACAGCCGCACACGGCGGTCCAGCGCTGCGCGGTCCAGGAACAACGGGATCGCCTGCACGGGCTGCGCCCCGCGCGGGACCAGGCGCAGACACAGTCGGTCGCCGGCCAGGGCCTGCGACAGACGCAGCGCGTCGGCCACGCGCCGCGTTTGTGCGGCCAACACCTTGCGGTGCACGGCTCGCGTGGTCTGTTCGAAAACGTCCCGCAGGCAGTCCTGGGCGTGGAGCGCCGCGCGGCCCCAGACCCGCGCACAAACGTCCATTGCTCGGCGCTGGTCTTGCGGGCGGCGTACTCGGTGGGCTCGGCGCCTAGCCTGGCCAGCAGGCCCGCGAGAAGCTGCCCCCGCACCCACGCGATCTTGCGGCCCTTGGTGCACACACTCCGGATGCCGTGCGGATTCTTGTGGAAGATGCACCACAGCATCGCCCAGTCAACGCCGGGGCAGTGCTGCCAGCCTTGGGCCAGTAGGTCGTCTACTGTCCGCATTAGCGCCTGTGGGGTGCAGATGAGCCTCTGCAGCAGCACCTTGCGTGCACCAGCATCTAGCGCGAAATGAGGTGTGGCGGCGGGCACGCAGGGCGCCGCTGTCGGTACAGCCCAGTTGACACGGCAGGGCTCGGGCAAACCGGCCGAGCCCTGCATTCGCCGCTCTTGGGGGGTTTGTTGGTACAAGGTTAAGGAGCGGCGATGAGAGAGAGAGAGAGAGAGAGAGAGAGAGAGAGAAAAGCGAGAGAGAGCGGGGAAAAAAAAAAGGGCGGTCACGGGTGGAATTCGAAGAAAAGGAATGAAGAAGGGAAGGAAAGGGGGGGGGGAGGGAGAAGTGAACCCGGGAGGGTAGGGGAAGAAAAAAGGTCTACAACCCCTCTCCCCAAGAGAGAAGAGGATCAAGAGGGAAGGGGAGGGGGGGGCCGAGCGGGTATTTGTGGGAGGGGGGGGGCCGCTGGCAAGAATAAAACAAAAAAGCAGGCCACTGGAGAGCAGAAAGGGCGGGAGGGGGGGGGGGGCCGGGCCTCTCCGAAGCCTTTTTTTTTTTGGATGTAGCAATCGCGCGCCATTTCTCGTTGCAATCAATCGGCCTGTACCACACACCCATACCTTTTGTTTTTTTGTTTGGAAACAAAGAAAAAAACTTACCAGACCCAAAAAAGCAGCAGACCCTCAATTTCTTCTTCTCTTCCCCGACCCCCCTACAGTAGAATCTAGTTGTGAAGAGGAAGGCCTCAAAAATGTTCAGCACCGTGACCGTGTCGTTCGAGCCCTGCGCGGCCCTCTCTGATTCTTTTACGGGGGAAACTATACGCGCGATCGCGGCAAGGGCCAAGCTGTTAAGGTGGCAGACGTGCTTGCTCGACCTGGAAGAACTAGGGCTAGAGCCCCGCGACCGGTCGCTCGAAGGCGACGCCTGCGTGTTGTTGATTAGGCGTGGCGTGTGGCGTTTCATGGAGTTGGGGTCCATGGCTTTAGGTTTGCCGTTACCAGCGGGTGCTTGCAGCCTGCTACAAGACGAGTTGCTAGCGCTGAAGTGGCCAGCGCGCCCCGCCCCCGTGCGGGGGGGGGGGGGGGGGGGGGGCCTCAGCCTCCCCCCAAAAACTGCCAGACCCTGGCCTTCGGCGAGGCCGACGGCGCCGTGCCGCTCGGGATCCTGCCGTTGCTGTCCCGGCTGAAGCGCGGGATTGAGGGGCTGATCCCGGAGGCGCGGGACTGCCCAGCACGCGGCAACCTGTACTCGAACAACCGCCGCCAGGGAATGGCGCCGCACGGCCACGACGGCCTGGCCGGCGTGATTGGTGCGAGGCTCGGCGCCGCCATGGGCCTGCACTTGCACTGGTACTTCGGCCGGCACCCCGTAGGCAGAGAGGTGAGCATCCAGCTGGACCACGGCGACGTGTACATCATGTCGGCCGTAAGCGCGGGGGCCGGTTGGCGCGGCAGGTCGGCCTTGGCGCTCCGCCACGCAGCGGGATCCATTTGATACGCGCGGTTCCTGCCCCCCCGCCCCAAGAAAAGAAAGCGGCAGCCCCACAGCCCGCCACTGGAACTGCCGCCGCCGCCGCCACTGGAGCTGCTGCTGCCGCCGCTGGTGCCGATGGCGCTGCCGCCGCGGCAGCCGGAGCTGCCGCCCGACTTTGTTCTGCAGTCCCCGCCCCTAGACCTCCTGCCGCCGCCGCTGGAGCCGCCGTCACCGCCCCCGCTACCGGCCTCGCTCAGTAACATCTCCGGGAAAACGTGACTGCTCTCCACATCCACTCCCCCCCCCCCTCCCTTTTTTTTGGCATTTCCCGGGCGCCTGGCCAAACCACCATCGTCAGCCAACACCATTTTTTTTTTGTTGTTGTTGTACAAATATGATTCCCTGAGCCTATAACACTCGCGCTTTTTTTTCTTTAAATTGCGCAGTTTGGACCGAGGAGAACGCTAGCAGGAGGGGATTTTTTTATTCTTGTTTTTGAACCTCAGATATCTTGGCCTTTTTTTTCTGGTAGAGCTTTTTTAGTATTAAGTGAAAGTAAATACACCCGGCGCGCAAGACGTCTGTTCAAATTAATGACCCACGTTACCGTAGTTTTCTACGCAGTGAATGACGCAAGATATTTTCTGGAACCTAGGATCCAAGGCAAGGTTGACCTTGGAAATTGGGAGGGCTTCAATAAGCTGCGAATTGCCGTCCTGAAAGCTCTGAATATTTCGTTAAACACGCTGTTATGGCCTTGCAGGCAGGGAGTGGCGGCTAAACCTGTCGACGAGGAAGCCATAAAAAGCGAAATAAAAAATGATGATCTCCAGTTAAGGGCAGAAAGCTACGAGGCAGATGAGCAAAGATTTGGGGATGAGGTGAAATTAAAAACGACCATGCATAAATGGTATAACAAGCTGTGCAAGCCAGTGAAACGAGAGGGAAGTGCTTGCATTTCGCTGACTGTCGTAGGCAACGAACATACCTACGTCGTCGATTCCGATCCATTGGTCAAATTGGTAGACCAGCGGGGCCGGGGATTGCGCAGGTCTTTTAGTGTGCACGATTTCCCCGACGAAGTTAACTAGCACTTAGCAGACGCGTTAGCTACGCTATTGCGCGAAAGACCTCGGTGCCTTGTTGGCCGCGTAGAGGACGCGCGTCGACTAGACAAGCTGTTGACCGACGCAATAAGTGACAGACGGCCTTTGCTTGGGCCGTACCGCCCCAAGATAATACCTACTTTGCAAGAGTTCCTAAGGAGTTTCAGCGGGGGTTTGCCTGACGACTGGCGAGCAGTGTTGTACGCGGTCATACATCCCGTCGATCTAGAACGCGCTTGTTACCAACTGGGTTATTACGGAACGCGCCAGCTGATCGTGGAACTGCAAGATTGGAGCTTGAAGTCTGAGGTTAAGGAGCTGACTGACAAGCTGAATTCGATACTTTTGACCATGCTGAGAGACGAGCCCGATCGAGAGAGGCGCAGAATGACCACAAGAGCGCCAAGCAAAGCGAATCCAACAAGCGCTATACAAGACGAAATAAGACGGTTTTTGGGAAGCGTCGGTCGCGCAGCTTGCGCCGGGTGTGGCTGCCCCAAGTAAAAAAGAAACACACGCAAATCAAACCTCATCAGAAATAAAGTTGTTTAATTCTTTTTTTTTTGACTCTATCGATTGAAGTCTTTGGTCGAAAGAAATGTCTTGCTCGCCTAGGGGCCACAGTCTCCTGTTTTCCGGCGAATTTCGCGACAAATGCCCACCGGTGCCGTAATTCACGGACGCTGTGTTTTTAGCAGAAAAAAAAGAATTTCTTTATTTTGGCAATTTAGCTAAATCTGTGATGGCAAAAATTTCGGAAAAGATTGGCGGGCGGGGAAAATGTATAATTTTTTGTAAATTTCCCCGCCCGCCATTCTTTCCCGAAATTTTTGCTATTAAATTTTGCAGGATTGCCGAAATTGTCCTCTTGCAAAAAAAAAAAAAAAAAAATCAGTCACTGACAGAGTTTTGCGGTGAAAGAAAGTTTCTCGCGAAAGTTTGCCAAAGTTCGCGGCAAAAGTCATATTGTCGCGAAGTTGACCTGATTCCGGACAACATAAGAAAAAAAAGAATTTCGTCATTTTGGCAATTTAGCTAAATCTGTGATGGCAAAAATTTCGGGAAAGATTGGCGGGCGGGGAAAATGTATAATTTCTTTGTAATTTTCCCCGCCCGCCATTCTTTCCCGAAATTTTCGCTATTAAATTTTGCAGGGAAATTGTCCTTTGCTAAAAAAAAAAAAAAAAAAAAAAAAATCAGTCACTGGCCGAAATTTGCGGTGAAAGAAAGTTTTGCGCGAAAGTTTGCCGAAATCTGTGGTGAAAGAGAAGTTTCACGAAAGTTTGCCGGAACGTACGGTGAAAAAAGAGGTCTCGCGAAGGTTTGCAGGCATTTGCGGCATAAGAAAGTTTTGCGCGAAGTTGACCTGATTCCGGACAACACTAAAAAAATGAATTTCTTCATTTTGGCAATTAGCTAAATCTGTGATAGCAAAATTTTCGGGAAAGAATGGCGGGCGGGGAAAATTACAAAAAAAGTATACATTTTCCCCGCCCGCCAATCTTTCCCGAAATTTTTGCTATTAAATTTAGCAGGGAAATTGTCCTTTGCTAAAAAAAAAAAAAAAAAAAAAATTCAGTCGCTGGCCGAGATTTGCGGTGAATTTCGCAACAAATGCACAAGGTGCCGAGATTTACGGACACTTTGTGTGTTGTTTGCCGCGCAGCCGGATTTCCCGGTGTTTTGGCATGCCAAAAGTACATGCAATTTAGAGGCGCTAGTAAACATTTTTAATATGAGATCACAACAGCCGCAAGGGGTAGTTTAATTTTCCCTTGTACTGCGTGTTTCAATTCATCTTCGTATTTCTTACGACGTTGATTGAAACTTCCGGGAGAAAAGACTTGTGCTCGGTAGATTTGTCTTGGACTACCGGCATGCGTTGCCTTTGCCCTCCTCGTGTTTTCAGGATTATTTCCTTGATTGTTGAGGAGGCTTGGAATGCTTTGTCTGGCTGCAGGCACGCGTGGAGACACGTGTGGCATTTCTGCGGGGCTAGGGTTCTCTGAGCTATAGTTCGAACCAAAAGAGACATCCCGAACAGCTAGAAGGGACTTCAATTCAGAAGGAATCTTTTGGTCGTCCTGTCTAATGTCTGGCACGACCGCGGAAGCACGAATCACGAACGAAAGCAACTGTTCTACATCGGCTAACACGATTTTTTGAAAGCATCTTTTTGGCGCTTTGTATACTCGAGCTTAACTGCGATCCATCCGTCCTTTGTTTCAAGAAATGCACATCTTCTTCTACTTCATTGAGCCAGTCGATTGTTTCGAATCTTCTGCCTAAACCAACCTGGCTTTTCTTGTACCGCAATTTTTTCATGTAGTGAAGGGCCACATCACACGGTCCGTAGCAGTACTTAGGGCTGGCCTGGCGTTCGAGAACTTGGCCAAGGCGCAGAAGACTCGAAAACCACCATTTGGCACATCGCTTAAAATTTTCTTGGCCTTTAGCCTCCTCCTTTAACAAATCCAAGACGTAACCGTGAATGCGCTCTACCAGAGGATTTTTGCCCGATTGTCTAAGGCTGTTAGCCAGCAGGCTCAGCGCATTGCACAGCACCAGTGTCTCCCGGAACGTTTCGGGGCTTTCGTCCTTATCCATTTCCATGAATTCCAAACAAAAGTACGGGTCCACGTCGTTGAGTAGAAAGCGTCGTTTGGTACTAGGGCTGCCATAGCAAAACCCGTTCATGAAAGGTCTTGCCGTCGGCCGGATTGTGGCAGTTTTGGCACAAAGTCGGTGTTAGACCAAGTCCGTCGATAAACTTTTGTCTTAAGTTGATAGTCTGGTGAGTTACCATGCGGGGCATTTTTGGTGCTCTGGAAACCATGGCCAGAATGGTTTCTTTCCTAGCTCTTTGTTGTATTTTTTGCGTTGTACAAGTTTTATTTTAAAAACAGAAATTTTGTAGCGCTTCTTTAATCAAGAGATTTCTTTTTCTACTTAAAGTTTTTCCCGCCTTGCTCTGCCCCCTGCGTGGTGGATACGGGAAGTGAGGGGGGGAAGGGCAGGCGAACAGAAAGGAAAGAAAAGGAAAAGGGAAGGGGAGGGTTACAAAGAGAAAACAGCAAAGACGAAGAAAAAGGGGGGAAAGAAAAAAAACATATTTTTCTAGTAGGCAAAATAAGGCAGGCCATTCTGTCGCGTGTGCGCCTAAGCTCCTTTGGCCGAGCCGAAGCCGCAGGCGCAATTCTCGTCCTTGTGCAGCATCTCGTGGCACAGCGGGCCGTCGCACTTTTCCACGCGCAGCCCTCGCAGCCCTGCTTCTCGGCGTGGTTCTCTTTTTCCGTGTGGTACAGGGCCAGGGCACGCGCGCCGACCAGGGCCCTGATCACCGCGGTGCCGGCGGCGGCGGATTCCTTGAGCAGCGGCGCGATCAGCTCCTGTAGCGCGTCCTCGTCGCGGGCTTTCTCGTTGAAGTACGTGATGCAGCCGTACCGCTGCGCACGCCACTCGGGGTTGGAGGAGCCGGCATCCCCGCGGCGCACCAGCACGAACTCCTGCGCTGTTTCTTTTTTACTTTCCGCTACTTGTGGTGGTTCGGTCCGCTGTTTCTTTTCGGGCCGGGGTGTGGTCATGTCTGCATCCCGGGGGTTCTGGACGTCGGTCATTTTGGGTTTTGCGCGTGGACCGGATTTCTCTGCACAGAGGTTGGCTGTGTTTTGCTTTTCTCCCCCCCTCCCCCTCCCCTTTCCCCCGGGACTGTGCGCGCTAATTTTCTTTTCGGGGAGGGGGGGGGGCCGCGCGGAGGGGGGAAAGGGAGAAAGGAGGGGCGGGGGGAGGGGGGCCGCGCGGGAGGGTGTGGGGGGGAAGGACAGTGAAGGGACAAACCCCAAGACGGGAAGCAAGCCTCCTCCCCTTCTGTGCCCCTCTCTTTTCTTTCCCCGCCACATTTTTTGTTCAATTTTCTGGTTGTGGATCTTTTTTGTTTAGAAAAAAGTAAACTACAAGGCCGCGGGCCGCGGGATAGTGCTCTGAAACCGTGTGCGCAGGGCCCTGGCGCCCTCCATGACCCGCGTCAGCCCCAGCCTCATGAGAAAAACCATTTCTACGAGATTACAAAACAGGAGTAGCGAGGCCCGGTAGCTGTTGCTTTTGGCGGTGTGGTGCATGGCGCGTTCCAGCTGCCACAGCACGTAGGCGCACGTCACGGTGGACATGACAATCACTCCCAGCGTCCCGCGTGCTTGCACGGGCAGCTCGGTGCGCCACAACAGGCTCAGGTTGCCGAACACGGAACCGTACGGCTGCCAGATCTCGACGAAGAAGGTGACCGACGAAGCGATCAGCAGCACCAGCAGCGCATAGATGTTCCTGTACGGCAAATAGCTCTGCAGGCACCAGCAGAAACACAGGAAACAGAAAGCGTCCACCACGGTGCAGGTGTCGAAGACAATAGTAGAGTCCGCGCGCAGCAGCACGAGGTCTGCCAGCACCACTGTGCCACTTATCAGGAACAGCGCTAGGATGCCCAAGTACAGCACGCAGTCGTAGTAAAAAGCGCTATCTGCGCACGTGGCTAGAAACACGCCTACCAACCACGGGTGATTGTTGTACCAGTCGCGACAATCCACCCAGCGAGTACTCGCGAGCATCAGCAGCAACGTGGCCGTCAGGTGCAGCACGGTATAACCCATGACCTCACGCACGAAGCCGGTGCGCTCCGCGGGCGTCAGGTTGCTGACCGTCATTGTTGTAGCCTGCAGCTGGTCGATTTGCTTGCGCATCTGGGCGATCTCGTTTAACAACTCATTATTTTGTGAGTCTGCAACCGGTGCCGTTGAATTGTCACAGGCCTGCACGACCTTCACGACCACTGCTTCGCTGGGCTCCTCAGGCATGACGAGAAGTGTATGTCGTGGAACAGAAATAAAAAACAAGCGGCTGTCTTTCCCCGCAACACAGAAAAATAACAAAAGAAAAAAGGCTGCTATTAGTATGTTGTTCTTAAACAGAATACGTAGCAAGCCAACACTGACATTTCTCCTCCCCCCCCCCCCTTCCTTTGTTTTTTTTTTCTTCGTCCTTCCGGCCTCCCTCGTTCCCGCCCACCAATCCCCCGCTTTTCCACAACCCCCCCCCCCCCCCTGCGCACGTGCCCCCCCCCCCCCCCCGCGCGTTACTGTCTCCAACCCCCTACCCTCCCCCCTTTTCTCCCCCACCCCCCTTTTTCCGCTTTCCGCCGCGCAAAAACACAGTAAAAAAAGGGGGGAGGGGAGAGAGGAGCGAGGTAAAGAAGATGGCGGCTGTCAATGTGGATCGGTTTGCGCGTCATCCGCGGAAGAACAGCCCAAGTATGGATGGCGCAAAGCAAAGACAGCGCGCTGCGTATCAAAGGCAGTTAGACAAAGGCGCCCTGATGGCCACGTACAGTGAGCTCTGTCGCAACAAGGCCTGGTCCAACACAGAGATGTCTGGCAGCTGTCCTTTCGTCATTTGCGACGAGAAAATACGCCGACTGCGTGGCCGTGGTTCGGAATTCGATTTTTGGGCCGCGCTCAAAAAGGTGTGTGCAATTGGAAGGGCTGTGCCGCTGCGTTTTGGCTTGGCAGACAAGACATTTCCCCACCCCGTCGGCCATCCCCCGGTTTCCTGTCCATGCTAAGCTGACACTTGAAGGAAACATCCTTTATGAATTCGGGCATGAATTTAAGCTGCCTCCAGTCGCGCGAGGAAAATCAAGTTTGTGTTCTCCGTTTAGAAGCCAAGCAAGGAAGAACGGAAGTGTGTGTGTGTGTGTGTTTTTATTCTTGTTGATTTTTGTTTTTAAAAATTCAGAAATGAAAACTAGTCAACGTCGGTTTCCGGCATGGTCAAAGCATTAAAAAAAATTACTGGCGCGGGTGCAAATGTTCTCGCTATCTCTTTTGGCAATATAGGTGAAACAAATCCTAGCTTTGAGCGGGATTTAATCAAAACTACCTTCTTGGTTTGTCACAAAGAAAAAAAAATCCTTTCTTTGGCAGAAAATGGCAAGGAGAGAGAAAAAAAAGGGGGGGGGCGGCGCAGAGTACAAGAGAATCACCGGCGCCCGCGCTTGGCACGCGAACCGCCGTGGCCCGCACGCTTGCGTTTAGACGAGCCGGCGGGGTTGCTATTGCTTGGCACGTATTTCTCGTACAGCGCGCGCAGAATTGCGGCCTCGTGGGTCAGGTCGGGCCTGAGCGTGTTCTGGAGCTTGATCAGTTGCAGCAGCTCCTCTACGGAGCCAGTGTCGGGCGCGCCCATGACCTCCGCCTTCCACCAGCACTTGAGCAACTGCTTGTCAATGTCCGTGCGCAGCCCCCAGTGCGAGGCGCGCGCCCGCAGGTTGGAGGTCTCTAGGTCGGCGAGCAGATCGTTCAGAAAATCACGGAACAGCGCAGTTGGCCGGTTCTTGATCGTCGCGTGTACTCACATGCGCCCAAGTTGGCATCGGAATACGATATAAGCTCGAAGCTGCGGGTCCGAAATGGGAAGAAAATCCCTCTAGGTGTTCGCAGAAATCTGAGGATGCGAGCTATTGCTGAGTACGCCACGTCAGGCTTCTTTGATGCGAGTACCGCCGCGTGGTTGACCGCGTAGGTGATGGCCGGTTGCGTCTGAGTCGCAGGCCAGAGAAGGGCGCCAAGCAAGCGAGGGAGCGAGAAACGCCGAAGCATAGCTTCTTTGCTGGCTGGGGGAGGGTCAGTCGTCGCTGTAGGGGTAGCGACTGGCTTGGCTTCTTGGAAGTTGAAATCCCTAAGCATGCCCTTAATGTATTCATGCTGATGTATGACTATGCCCTCTGAAGTCCTAACAAACTGCAAGCCACAAAATGTTTTGACTTGTCCTAGGTCCTTCACTCTAAATGAATGTTTCAGTTTGGTGAACAGGGCATTGTGCTCGTCTTTGGTATTATGAAACACGAGCAAGTCATCAGTGCGAAGGAGTAGATAGGGGGGTATTTCTGTCTGCCTGTGACTGAAGGTAGGAAGAAAATGCATGGGTCTAATGTTGACTGTTTATATCCTATACTTCTCACATTAGTAGACACATGGTCAAACCACCTTCGCCCTGCCTGGGGGGTTCCGTACAGTGCTTTCTTCAACAATAGAATCATTGAAGGGTCGCTTTTGTTTTCGTACCCCTTAGGCGGAAAGGCGAAGGCAATGTCCTTCATATCTGCATGGGAATAGGCTTGTGAAAAGTCGAGGTGAGAGATCATGAGGTCATTGAATGCAGCATAAGATACTAGTAGCAAAAGAAACATTGGTTGGGCGGTGGGGGAAGAGCATTCATATGGATTGTAATGAATGTATTCTTTCATCCTATTTCCTAAAGCTACTAGTCGCGATTTGTATTTCTCCTGACCTGTAGACTCATCTGTCTTTATGGCATCAACAAATGTTGTATGGACAGGAGGTACATTCGCTGTTATTGCTGCGGCTCGAGGTACCAATTGCAGTGCTTTGCATTCGAACAAACCTTGTAACTCGGCTAGTTGAGCAGCATGTACCTGAGGGTGTGACTTTATGGTTTTCTGTGGGATATGTAACACTCTTGTGAACAAATAATAGCTGTCCTGTCCTAAGGCCTCCTCTTCCTCCTCCTCAAACTCATGCGCAACAATAATGTGTGCGGTATGAGTGGGGTGGTTTGCTGGTGTTTGTTTCCTAAGCCTGGGCCCAGCAACTATGTTTGTTGAAGTTATTGCAGCACCATCCCATGTTTGTGGTATGCCCTTGTTACTACTCCATCTATCTGGTAGAGGGAATTGTGGTGCAGATGAGGAGTGTTGGGCTGGGTTTGATGTTGCTCTGTTGTGTTGTGTCGTTTGCCGAGGTGCTGTGTTCGTCTTTTTCTCTTGTGCAACCGTTGTTGCTGGAGTGGGAGCAAATGCATTTGGTGGGGGATGGAGTGAGCCAAAATATGGGCTTGGTTGCACGTAAAGACTTGAAGTGGCCTTGGTGGTGTGTGGGGTTGTCGTGTCATCGTCCAGTGTGTCGAGTGTGTGTTGTGAGGAATGTGGCAGTTGGTTTGTTGGCCACCAGCCACTGGGTGTGTTGGAGTCCTGAAATTGTGGCAGTTGGTCCTCGTTTTTCCACTGGACTGACTGGGTAGATGGTATGCTAGTGGTAGGAGGCGAGGTGGAGGATGTTATGTTGTGCGACACTAGTAGTGGTTGCCAAGGTCGTGCAGGTATTTTGCATGTGTAGCCACGAGTCATTGTATCGAAACGAACATTACGTTTTTCTACTGTGGCTGTCTGCTTGGTGTCGTGAATGAGGATTTTATAGACTCGACGAAATATGTTGTAGCCAATGAGAGTACCTGGCACGGCGACAGGCTGTGCTTTCGTCGTTTCCATTTTCACCCAGGCGAGGCATCCGAAAGGTTGCACGAACGATTGCACAGGTTTTCGGCCCATAAGCAATTCCCAAGGGGATTTGCCTTTGTCCTTACCTCTGCAAAGGGGCGTGACCATTCGTATGGCTAGTGTCGCTTTATGTGTGTCCTCCCAAAATGTGTTAGGCAGGCCTGCATCTAACTGTGCTGCTAGTGCGCGTGTGTCGTCTGTCCTATTCATTCTTTCAGCAAAGGGGTTCATGTTAGGCTCGTTACGTGTGGTGGTTTTGAGGATGATGCCGTGTTTGTCTGTATAGTCTTTTAGTACTTTAGAGACAAACTCGCCATCTGCTCTTATCTGCTTTAGTTTGTTGCCTGACTGCCGTTCAAAGAAAGCAAATATGCGTGTTAAATGTGGCATGTAAAGGGTGTGTAGAGGTCACAAGCAAACTTAGAGCGAGAACATGTCACTCCCCCTCTGTAGTAGTTACCGTATCTTGACATTACGGGGAATGGGCCGCTGAAATCTATGTTGAGTGCTTCACCTTGCTTATATTCTAGGTCTAGATAGTTACCTCTGTACATAGGGGGTTTGTTAGGTTTGCCCCTATTGCATCCATGACATGCACGTACCAGACGCATCCATTCTTTGCCAGCGATGCGTCTGCCTACGCTCTTTGCAAACTCGTTCATTATGAGTGGGTTTGCATGCATCACAGCTCTGTGTAGGATCATTGGATCGTACGGTGCATGTGATGGGAGAGGATTGACTGACCATAATGCAAGGTCTGGTAGGTTGTCGATGGTTGCAGCCAGTGACAGTTGTTCTCTCTGCTTGTACCTGTATGGTATATATCTTTGATGAGGGTCAAGTGGTGTCATTCCTGGCTTATCTAACTCGTATAGCAAGTGTGAATTGAGCCTCCCCCTTGCTAGTATGTTCTTCTTGTCAAGTGTTATGGGCTTGTAATAGATGAATACTTGACCATTTTGATGGATGATTGTTTTGTGCATGTCATGGTCAAGGCGTGGGGTGGGAACAAGGTTGAATGGCAATGACGGTGATATGAGTGAGTTGGGAAATGACTGTTTAACCGATTGACCATAACCATTGAGCCACGTCGGAGTGGCAGTAGCCCGCGTCCTCACCGGAAGCGGCTTACCAGATATGTTATTGAGGAAAGCCGGTTTCTCTTCGCGGATAGACTTGGGGTCGATAGGCGCCTTCTCATGGAATAGCCATCGGTTGCATGCGCTGTCGACCACGTCAGGGGATTGCCGTCGGCCATTAGCACATAGTTGACCATAGGGCGCTTGAGCTCTGCCCGTTCTAAGTCCATTGTCTCCTGCATCCATCTGTTGTATTCGTCCATGTTCTTGAACTCCAAATATTCCAGCTCTGGATGCCTGTTGACGTAGTATTGCCACTCGCGTACGTTGGCGAAGTCCAGGGCGGGTGGGTAGAGATAGTTCTCATGTTCAGGGTCGTCGAGCTCCGGGTCGTCGATGTCATCAGTTGCATCTTCGTCAGGGATGGTTGCTACGTCTGTGGTATCTTCTTTCGGGTCCCTTATTGCTTCTAATTCGTCAAATACGTCTGCCATTAACACGAATTCGAATGTGTGTGAGTAGTCATGACGTCGTAGGCGTTCGCATAGTTCTTCAGCTTCCACACGTCCGGCAGGTGGGTAATAGTTGAGCGGTGGTCTCACGTTGTCGTTGAACAGTGGTTCTATTTCAGGTGTGTATGGTGCTGGAGGCGGTGAACGCTTCACATCGGACGGCGTGTCGGGTATGTTGAGTATGCGTTTCAGTTGCTTCTCCAGTTGTTCTCGCCATCTTTCGCCTGCTGCACCTACACCGTAGGGTTCGTGCTGTTCTTGTCCGGTCTCATCTGTTCCGCTTGGAGGTGGTGGGAGCATAGTCCATGGTGGGTCCGTCTCGTTGATTGTATACGCTTCGTCGAAGTTGGGTATGTCCGGCGTGGTAGCGGCGAGCGCAGCTAAGTTCGCATTCGGTGTCGAAGAGGTCACCTCGTAGTCTTCTTCGTTTTCCGTGAAGTTAAGGTGGGCGTGTGATTGTGCCATTGTGGCCGTCCTGGGGTCCACACGTCTCCCCCTCGTCGTAAATTCATCTAGGCTCATCGCCATATCTACCATTGTGGGTGTGTCTATGAACAGTGGTGCGTGTGGTCCACCTTCACGGTAACGTAACAGATGTTGAAATGCGAGGTCGCCTAGCTCGGGCTGGTCCGTTGGTATGCCGAGTAGATCGTATCTCGTTCCCCTTTCTCGAAGTCGGTTGATGAGTGGATGCCGCTTGGCCATGTTGCAGAACTCTTTGTGTGCCGGCCAATCGGTCCTCTGATGATCGGTGTTGCAGTAGTAGAGGAGTTGACATCCGCTGCAACGCTTCAGTTTCCCTTCTTGGTTGCCGCAGTAGGTGCAATCCCATCTAATGCTGCCGCGTCTGGTTTCGCGTATAGTCTTGCAGTCGACGCAGTCTGGTTTGGTTAGTGCCCAGTTCTCCGGGAGTAGTCGGAAGTCCTTCACAATGCTCCAGTAGGCCAGCTCATCGGTGGTAGGGTGACGAAAGCAATGATGTGCATCTGTCCAAGCGAAGGTGTATCGTCGTTCTGTTGGCTGTGAAACTCCAGGTACACGTCTGTATTGCACTGGTTGGCCGTAGGGTAATGCTTCGATGGCTTGTATGCGACTTATTGCGTCCTTGTTGTCCGTAGATGCATTCGCTGAGGTCGTCGTCGGGGCCAACGGGGTAAAGCACTCGGTCTGCAGGTTCGGTGGGATAGGTACCGTGAAACTTGAAATGGGCGATTCCTCATTGTATGCCATTGACGGGGTAGGCGGTGTTTCGCTCATCGAGGTGTCCTCTGCGCTGGTTGAACTCAACTGTCGCTGTCGATGTTCTCCGATGGGCGTTGAGGTAGGTTGCTCTTCTTGACGGTCTTGCTCTGATGTCGTCCTGTCTTCCGTGCAGGTGAGCTCATAAAGCTCTGTGTTGGCACGCGCGGGGATTGTGTAGTTGTTTCCGGCGGTTGTTGCGGTGAACTATCTGGTTCACGTCGTGCTCGTCTCGGGCATCTTGTCCGCAGTACGATGTGCTCAATACCTGTTGAGCCGGGCGCGTCTTGAACTAGCAGCGATGGTAACATCCACGGATCCGTTCTTGGAAGGAAATAGTTGAGGGGTGTTCCAAGGGGGCACCAAGGTCGCGGCCAATGGGCAGGTGGGACAGGGAATCCTTGTGGGATCGCTCGAAATGCGTCCCGCATGCGCGTCCATTGAACGTAGGCACGTCTGTAGTCGTTCTCGTCCATGCGTTGTGTGATTGTCAGCTCCATGGGATGTCTGGGCGTCTCGTCGGGTCTTCCACGTAATCAGGGTGCGGCGCGGGCGATGCTTCAGTGGGGGTGGGAGGGTTATAGGTATCAGAAGTGGGTGTTAGAGGAGACAGTTGGATAGGTCCTGCTCTATTTTTGTACCTACTTCCCCTTTGTACGTAGGCTACTTCTTCTTGCGATGGTTCGTCCTCCTCTGGTCCGGGTCGTTCGTCGTCGGAGTCGGCGGAATGCATCAGCCATGTCTCGGGTGGGTCGCCTGTTGGATCATCGACGTCGTCCGTGGCTTCCACTTCGGTTGTCGCGTTGGCTTGTCCGCTCGATCGTTGAATCCGTCTTGTGTTGGTCTGTTTAGGTTGGCCTCCACGTCCTCGTTGATTCGGTCCTCCCCCTTGACCACCGCGACGTGTGTTCGAGTTTGGCTGCGTGGGTCGTCTGCGGACTGGGCATTCAGCCCCAGAGTGTTTCGGTCGGCCCTCGCAGACTCGTTTCATGCAGGTGGATCGACACTGGGCCGCAATGTGTCCTCGTCGGTTGCAGTTGAGACATCGGATGTCTTTGTTGATAGCAACGGGTGTGGCCGAAGTGAACAGGGCTGTCGAGGACCTAGATGAGGCAGCAGAGAGTTGGTTAGCATGGTATGCTTGTAAGATGAGTGAACATATCTCATTATAACGTGGTTTGTCAGCATCAGCACGAGACCAATACATAGTTCCCCCTACATCCCCCATAGATAGAGAGGCGCACTCCTTAAGTTTAAAGAGCAAGAATACGACTCTGAATTCATCAGGTAGAGGCACTCCTCTTGACTGTAGGCGCTCGAAGCGTTGGGTCAAGAGCTCCATCCATGTTGGTAGGCCATTGCTTGACTTCAGCTTTGTCTCGAACAGCTGCATTAGTAGGCGAGCGATGGAAACCGATCCTTTGCTGCCGAATCGCTCGCAGATCGCTGTCCAGATCACCGCTGGGTTGGTTCCTGCTCGTTGGACGGTCAGTAGAGCTGTCGATTCTTGGCATGCTTCCACAAGGAAGCAGCGGACATGGATCTGTGCTTTGATGTAGTCTGCTTGGCTGAAAAGTATATCCAGGTCAGTTGGTACGTTGATACTAGGCAAGAGGGCGGGTGCTTGGCTACCTGAGGACGGGTTGGTCGAGGATGGGCTGCTTGAGGACGAGCTGGTCAGTGATGACGAGCTGCTCGATGATGAGTCGCCACGTCTCGATCCGTATGCTTCATCGTCTTCGTCGTCATCGCTCCTCCTTCTCGACTGTCTTGCTGTCGAGGTGTCTTGCTGTCGTGCTGACAGTCCAGATCCAGTAATGTTGTTAGGGGCGGGGTGGGTGGGTCTTAGTCCAGTAGTTCTGGTACTTGCGTAGATTGTAGCAATCTCTTGTACCGAGTAGGGCGATTCTTGGTCTTCCAGAAGTAGTATGTAGCGTGCGTCCACGCCCAATAAAAAAGCGAAAAATTGGAATTTCCTAAGGTCAAATTCATCGATGGTTCTTTTCGGGAATTTCGGTAGCTTGAGTTGGTAACGGGGCGCATCCAAGGCTCCATAACCAGTAAGTACACTAGTAGACCACCTCCACCACTGCGCGGACGCCCGCTCAGCGCTGGCGCAGCGCCGCTTGGTTTGCAACCTGGCGTGGGTCGATGCGTGCGGCCCACGGGCAGGCGACGGTATGGCGCGCGGCCTGCGTGCGGCCCTGGACTTACTGCAAAACAGTGACAGTCAGGCGGTCCTGATCTGCCGGTTCACCGGCGTTTGCGCGCTGGAGACACAGCTGCTGCTGGCCTCGGCGGCCCTGTGCTTCGCAGAATGGGTGGTGGTCAAGCCGCCGCACGTAGGCGCCGACAGTGAGGCCTACCTGACGGCGCGAAAGCTGCGCCGCGCGGCCGTCCCCGGGATACTTCGAACACTGGATCGCTACCTGCAGTCGCCGCGCGCAGCCTCGCTGCTGGACGCCCTCCCGCTAACCGCCGTGTGGCTTTTCAGGGAAAACCTCGCCACTTACGTCGCTGCAATGATTAGCCACGCACCCGCAAGCAACTGGCCGTGCCGGTTGCTCAAGGTGGCACTGGAGCGCTACCAGCGCCCGCCGGCTGACCCGCTCGAACAACTATCAGCACAGGCGCTGAGCGACCTGGGGTACTGGTGCAGGCTCACTGTCGTTGGCTGGCAAGCGCTGTGCGGGGGATGTGCGGGTGTGCCGCGCAACCTCGGCGTGTGCAGGTGGATCAGCGACTATTTGCGATCTCTTAGTACCGTTGGCCGGAGCGGTGTCGTGACCCTGGCACTGCCCGGCGCGTTTAGCAGTGGCCGCGCCGGTTTGGTCTGGGCCGCGGGTGACGGGTCGTACTGGCTGCCGGCCGACAACATCCGCTCGGGCGCGTGGCCCGCGGGGGTTGACCCCGACACAAATGTCAAGGGCCCGTGGCTCAAACGCTTGCTGGCCGAACTCCCCGCCCGCGATAGGTTACAAGAGGCGTTGTGCCACGGTTCTCAGCCGCTGCGGGACCTCCTCCTGCCCTCCGGCGCCATGCTCGTAGTGTGGCGTTCCGTTGACAGCCTCTGGGTGCTCGACGTGCTCCATTGGCCGTTGGTGGCGACCCGACTGTCAACCCCACACGCCCGGCGCCTAGAGTTCATGGCTCAAGAAGTTCTGCCGGTCCTGGCGCAGCCGGGCGCGCTAGTAGTGGCCCCGGCCACCGGTGACGGACTGTTCAGGCTCTCGCTGCCCTTGCGCGCCGGCGCTGAGACGATGGCACAAGTGTGGTGCCCCGCTGACGGTCTAGAACATGTTTGAACTTTCCAAGCCCTTCTTTTTTTTCTACTCGTGATTAGAGAGGATGGGGAGGGGAGGGAGGAGTGCAGAGGGACAAAAGCGGGAAAGGAAGGGAGGAGGGGGATTTGCAGGGTTAGTCCCCCCCCCCCCCCTTTCCTCCCGTTCCGATCGCTTTTTGTGTTTCAGGCGCTTGTGGCCCTGCAGCCCTCTCCTCTCCTTCTCACTCGTTTTTTTTTGTTAATATAATAAAACATTTCTTGTTGTTTCTTTTTTTTTCTTCCCCCTTTTTTTTTGTTTTGTCATTCTTGTTTGGCCAGTAAATTGAAATCTTAGGAGCTAAGATAAAAATGGCAGACACGCCTAACAAGAAAGCGGACCAAAGAAAACACGGACCAAACGAGCTATGTACATATTGCATTGACTGCCGGCCCGATAAGCGGCAGGAGCTTGCACCTTGCCGGAGCGGCAGCCATTACTGATTGCAGAAGCTATTTAACAAGCGGACCGTTGTCTGCCTCTACCCGACGGCACAGGGCCAACTAAACGAAGAGGAAATAAGCTTGATGTGCCGAAGTTTACAGAAGGCAGGGAACGGCTTCGAGGTAGTGGCCGTTTCCGTTCCGTGGCCGGTCGACGAGTCTAAAATCGTTGAGCAGGCAGCCCACAGACTCTTCGAGTACGCCGAGATGTACGTTAAGCAGTCTACGGATAGTGTTCTGGCCAAGTACCTTGTGCTTAGCACTATACTCTACAATCTGCAAAAGGGCTGTCCGGACCATGGTGGTACACTGTTTCTGTTGCGGTCCGGAGGTACCGAGTGCAATTTTTTGACGAAGGACATTTTGGCAAACTAGCGAAAATATTTCGTGAGCGAACTCGGGCGGGCGGAGAAAAAAACTTTTATCTACATTTTTCACCCGCCCGCCCGCGTTCGCCCAAAAATTTAGTTTTTTTTAAAGTGCGTGGGTGGCCGAAACTTTCTTGGCGTGACAATCTGGTGAATTTCGCGTCAAATCCCGCCGCAAACTGCGGCACCGCCAGTGCCAAATTGTAGTTGGCCGGACGCAATGTTACAAGGGAACGAGACAGAGGGAAGCAGACAGACCTCTTGTTTTTGTTGCCAAGGCCGCCAAAGGAAAACAGAAAAACTTCTGGCACCCCCGGGAAGGGGGGGGGGCCGGCCCTTCGGCGGCGGCCCCCCCCCCTTGCCCGCACGATCCCTCCTTTTCGAGACCCCAGCAGAAAATAAATCTCGCGGCTGCTCTAGAAACAGCGGCCCTTCATTCTCTCTCGCTTTGTGTGTGTTTGTGTGCTGTTCTTTTTTGTCTGCCTTGGCGGCGGGCTGAACCTTCTCTCTCTCTGCTTGTTTTTTGGGCAGATTGACATCAATGGGCCGCAAGAGAAGGCGACGGCGCGACCGAGCAGCGGCGGCGGCGCGACAGCAACAGCAACAGCAACAGCAGGCAAAGACGAAGACGAAGAAGAGGCGTGTCGTGATCGGGCGGCGCCCGCCCGAAGTTAATAAGGAAGAAGCGGCAGAAGCATCAGAGGTCTTGTTGCTGCTGTGCTGGCGCGACGGCTGCGACGAGTGGTGGCACGCAACCGACGGCGGCGGCGGCCGCCGCTGCCGGCGCTGCGACGACGCGGTGTACTGCAGCCGCAAGTGCCGCGACGCGGCTAAGGACGAGCATCGCGGCTGTTGCGGGCAGGACGCGGAGCGATTACTGGCCAAGGTATTTATGTCACGGGTCGCGCAGCCGCGGTTGGCGCGGCGGCTGCAACGGCTAGTGCCCGCCGACGCGCAGGGTGGCGTCTTGTACGCGGCGTGCCGCCCCGGTCAGGACGGCGTGGCGTGCGCGTACTGGTCCGAGCGCGAGTTGGGGCTGCCGCAAAAAGACTACCTGCGCGACAAGCTGCGGGAGAGGGTGAGCACCAGCGCACAAGCGTTAGTAGTAGAGGCTTTGGTCAGGCCCGTGGACCGCGCACAGGCGCTGCCCGGCGGCTGGTGGTGGTGGCAGAAAGAAATCTGGCTCTCGACGATCCCAACGCATGAGTAGACAAAAAAAAAAAGAAGAAAAAAAAAAGATTCTTGGGTGTGTATCCTTTTGTTTTTTTTAGCAAACGGGAGCAGAAGGGGGGGTTGGTTGGGAGAAATTGGCGATCGCCATTGCTCCATATTCTGTGCCTCGGGGAAAAAGGAAGGGAAAAATTTGTTTTTTTTGTTGTTGTCTGTAAAAATAAGTATTAAAAGCGAACCGAGTTTTGCGCAAGCATGTCCGCGCCCAAGCGCCAGAAAGTGGACGGCCCGCGTACCGATGATGTGCGCACCGTTTTGGAACTGCCCGCCGACGTGTGGGAAGTGGTTTTTCCTTTGGTGTCCGGCAGCCCTGCCTGGCTGTACGCGGTGTGGATAGGCGTGTGCACGAAGGCCCGCGACATGCTGCGCCCCGAGATTTGGTCGAGCCTGAAGAACGGCGCGACAAGTCCCCCGATCCCGGCCGCGCGGTGAGCTGAATGGCGCGAAATCACTAGCGTCACCATTGGCAAACAATTGCTGGCCGACAGGCTGTCGATTTTGGCACAGATCCACCGATCCAAAACTTGCGTGCACAGCCTGTTGCTCCCTAACAACCTGGTGGATCTCGAACTACGGGAGGCAGCGAAGGTCACTGGCTTGCAGAGGCTGGGATCCCAGGAGCCGGTGCTAGAAGCCTCCGGCGACGGTCTAGCTAGCGCTGGCTCGCCGACTGGGGGGGCCTGGTGCGACCGTTGGCTGAGCCTTTTTCACTGCCAGGGAGTCAGCCCCGAAGCGCTAGCCGCTTACCTGACGCAGGTCCGGCCGCGCACCCTGTTGCTTGCCCAACTGAACCCGTTCCTAAGTAGACCCTGGACCATCGCGTCGGCCGGCGGCTGCTTGCGGCAGCTGAGCCTGCGTGATTGCCCCACACTGACAGATCTGAGCTGGCTGGCGTCCCTAACTGAATTGCGGACCTTGGATCTGACCAACTGTAGAAGGATCGATGACGACGCGCTGGCCGTGGTGGCCGGCCTACTGATGTTAACGCGGCTCAAACTCTTTCGTTGTGACCTAATTACGGACGAAGGCTTGGCAAGATTGTCCTGCCTGACAGGTTTGCTCTATCTAGATATGAGCTTTCTCGTCCAACTGACTAATGTCCGGTTTCTGGAGAGCCTCAGTCGACTACAGAAGCTGGGGCTCGGCGGCTGCCCACTCGACGACCAATCGCTGCGCCCGCTCTCGGACCTGACCAATCTACGAGTTCTCGACCTAGGAAGCAATTTTGTGCTCTCCGACGAGGGACTCCGGCATTTGCGCCCTCTAGCGCATCTGGGAAAATTATCTCTAAGCTTGTGTTTTCGTTTCAGTGGCACGGGGTTCGAACATCTGCGGGCATTGCGCAAATTGCACCATTTGAGCCTAGACAACTGCACCAGTGTTGATGCGACCTACCTCCGATATCTGCCAACCTCGCTGCAGGCGTTAAGCCTCTACGGTTGCACCCAACTCAAAAATTTCGCAGTAGGACAATTGCAGCACCTAAAAAATTTGCGGGTCCTGAATCTGGGCTGGGCAAATATTACTTCTTTCGGGGTTGCTCAATTGTGTGAGCAGCTAGAACATCTCGAACATCTAACGTTAGACGGTTGTGAACAGCTAGATAATCACGTCTTTCAACACCTAGGTCGTCTCTGGCAGTTGCAACAAGTAGGTATTGTCTCTTGCGCCCAAATTACCCGCGCAGCTATTGCAGCCTTCAAGATTGTGCGCTCCGGTTTGGTCATTGTCACAGACGTGGAAGAAGAAAACGAACAACAGTAAAAAACAAATCAATAAAAAAACTGTTTTTTGCTTTTAATTTCGTCAAGAAGAGTTTACTCGTCAACGCACCCCCCTTGGCAATGTACGCACACGCTGACCTGCTTCAATAGCTTCTGCCCGTCTGGCGCCTCTTGTGCCAGGTTGCTTTTGACGTGGTTGCTCTCAAGTAGCCCCAGCGTCCGCATCTGCGAAGCTGCGCTTGGTGCAGGCGGCCATTCTGCTGGAGGCCAGCAGCTGTGGCTGTAGCACCTTGGTTATTAGCGTTTCATAATGTCGCAACAAGTACTCCGCCCCGGCAATTTGTGTCAAATGGACAGAGGTAAGCATCATCCGTACAACTGGGTACTGGTCGTCTAACCACTGTTCGCGCCAAACTCTGTTAATATCTGAATACCCGAGGAACATAGACAGCGAATCGATTGTCGCCTGTCGACCCTCGTGCTGCGGGTAGAACAGGCACTGGAAGTGCGGCGAACAGACCGAGAAGTTAGGCGCAGCCTCTTCTTGCGCGGAGTTCGTAAACGTCTGGAAGTACGTGCGCCAGCCCCACCCCGTCGCGGTGCGCAGGACGTCGGCCTGGCTGACACGCTCCGCCGCGCCAGAGAGTTGGGCTTAGGCCCGGTCGTACAGAATGGCGAACAACAGCGCGACCGCGGCGTTCGCCTCCTCGGTGTCGTCGGGCAGAGCCTTGGTTTCTGGTTTGTTGTAACAGACAAACATACTACCGTCTTTACGACCGGCGGACAGCTCGAGCGCGCTCAGCAGCGACTGCCTCAGCAGGTCCAGCAGCGCGATAGCGTGGTCGTTACGGAAGGTGAGGGTCTCCCGCAGCAGGCAACGGGGGCAGCCGCAGTTTGCGTCGCCCTTGGTATGTGGCAGACGGTCGCTGAAGACGTTGACCCTGTTTTCGCCGTACCTCAAATCTGCAGGCTTGGCGCCCTTTTTAGGCCAGAACAGCACGAGGTTGGGCCCCATGGAGCCCGAGAACGGCTTCCACACGTCGGCCAGCGCTGTTACTCTTTGCTTGTCCGGGACGAATGCGTGGTTGTACGGGCTGGCTTCGGTGCTGTTTGGCAGCACCCTGCCAATTCCACCCGCGGTTCTTTGTCTTGCGGCTGGTGCGCCTCCCTGTTGAAGCACGCGTTGCGGGGGCACGCGGGGCTGCCCACGAGTCCCGGAATGTACTTGCCCTCTTGAAGGTATTTAGACAGCCACTTCGGCCGCTGGCTGCCGTTTTCGATCTCGTCGTAGGCGGCCGCCGCGCCCTGTCGTACCAACGGTAACGCCCCAAAGCCAATCTTGAAACTTATGGCACTGTGCAACTGTCGATTCGCCTCAAGTGCCAGGCGCGGCGCCGTTGGTGGATAGCTCTTGGACTGGAGTTGGCGGATGACGGTCTCTGTTGCCAGTACCTTGACGTTCCTGCGGGCCCACGCGCGGGGCGTCTGCCCTTCGGCAAAGGGCAGCGTGGCGTCCTCCACGACATACACGCGGAAGCCCTGGCGCGCCAGGTCCTCGCACGTGCATTTGACGCAAATGTCAGACGCCACTCCGCCGACATAGACGTCCGTAACCTGGCGCGCTCGCAGGATCTCCGTCAAGCTGTGGGAGCCGGCGCGGCCCGGGCACTTGACTACGGTCTTGCCGTCGTTCTCGAAGACGGCCGAGTTGGCGTCCACGTCTCGATTAAAGCCCTTGCGGAAATAAGTCTGGGCCTCCCGCCACGCCGTCGGGTGGCACCACCAGCTCGCCGGACGGCGTGTCCCAGGGCGGCGCAAAGCCAGTTAGCTCTTTGGTAACCTGCTGCCCTGGCGTGCCGTCTATGCAGTGACTGCTGTACAGCTGCTGCGTGATGCTGGTGCCCTTGTAGTTGTACTGGATCCGATCATTGCCGACGGATTTTGCGCCTAGATCTGCATGCGTTTTTTCGGATCCAATAAAGGAGACGTGATCGGCGGGGTGCGTGTCGAGCGTCCAGACCACGAGGCCGAACGGAATTTCCGACAACAGGCGCTTGACGTTGTCGAAGCAGCCCCTGACGACGTTACTGTTGTTGTGAGGCAGAGTGGCCAACGACAGTTCTCCGCGCGGATTGCAAAACCCGGTCTGCATGTCGACGACCACGAGCCCGCTCTGGTGCAAACAGTGGAACGAGGCCGAGCAGCTCTGGGCTACTCCGGCGTGGCTCGTCATCGCGGCTGGAACGAAGAAGGAAGTGGGGCTATTTAAAAAAAGGTCGGCTTTTTTTTCGTTCTTAGCTTCAATTAGGCAGGTTCCCCCCCCCCCTTTTTTTGCTCCCTCTCTTTGATCTATTTGCTTTGGGAAGCGGAGGCCCCTCGTTTCTGCATTTTCTATTCAGGGGGGGGGGAAGAGGGGGGGCTGACCACAAACAAGCTAGGTGAATTCATTGCGCAAGGGCGGAGGGGGGGGGGAGCAAAGAAGCGGGATTGGCTAGATTTAGCAAGAAAAAAAAAGGAACAGACTGAACGCAAGAACTGGGGGGGGGGAGGGATAGAGGACCTAGCGACACAAAACATAAAGACGGGGGAAGGGGGTGGGGGGAACGGAACCAAAGACCGAGAAATGAGGTTTATTCTTTGTGTTCCTTGCCGCGGCGTACGGGACAATCTTGATCGAACAGCGGGGGCTTCAGCGCTAGGATCAGCCTCAGTTGCGCGGCCGTCAGGAAGTGCACGGTCAGTTCGCTGTCCACGAGGCAGGCCCTCGGCAGCAATTGTGCGTCTTTTGAGGATTGCAGCCACAGAATGAACTCGAAGTTGAGCAGGCCCAGCAGGGCTTCCACGCACTTGCTCGTTGTCAGGGGCACGGGACACACGCGGGCCGTGCGCAGTGCGATTCAGGGGTCGTTCTGGAAATAAAGCACCTTGCCTTTGCACAGCACGTGGTGCGTCTGATGGTGACTGCACGGCTGTCGGTAGCTTTTCTTCAGGCCGTGCGGCGCGACAGTGGCCTCGGCCGACATCTTGTCGTTCTGTCGCCTCCTTTTTTTTCCTTTCCGCCGATTCCCACTACACACCCCCTGCACTCGCGCGTCCCTCCCCTTGTTTTTAAAACATCCCCCCCACCCGGCCTCCTCTACCCCCCCGCCCCCTCCGCCCTCCCACCCTCTCTGCCTTTTTCTTGTGCCTACCCCCCCCCCCCCCCAATTTTCCTGTCCCTCCGTCTTTTTTTTCCCTGCCAGCGTCGTTTCCTGTCGTTGCCCCCCCCCCCCCTCCCACGCTCTTACACACGCAAAACACACTCCCCCGGGCCCTCCCACTTTTTTTCTTGGAAACAAAAAAAAAGTACAGGACGGCATGAACGAGGCTTTCTGGCTCTGGGCGGTCAACCAGTTCCTGCAGGACAGCGAGGGGCTCGTCCGCTACGGAGAAACCCGCGACCCAGAGGCGCAATTGCTGTCCGATCTCAAGAAGTTCCACGCGGTACTAGAGTGGAACATGATCGACGAGCACCGGCAGAGGCTGGCCGAGCTCGTGGCGGGCACGGGGTCGCATTCGCGCTCGGAGGCGTCGGGCGAGACCGCGCGGCCCGGCCGGGTAGTGTGGGACCCCCCCTGCCGCTTAAGGATCCCGGCGAAGGCACGCTAAGGCGCGGCAGCGGCGGGCAGCGCCGCAAATTAGCTGCGCCGCGCGTCGCCGACCGCGACAGACACTTTCTGTACGTGCCACACCTGCGGGTCTGTGCGCCCCCGGCCTGGGCGGGCAAGAACCGTGCCGAACGGTATAAACACCAAGTCGTCTTTGTGCGCAGCCCTCCCCCGGAGTCACGACAATAAAACGGTTTCTGTACACTGGTACTGACAAAATGTATTAAAAAAAGGGGGGGGTGAGGAATTCTTCGCTCCTTTTTTTGTGTGGCTAAATAAACGGTTTTGCCCCCTCGAGCAAGAAGGGCGTGATGATGCCGGAATATGCTCCACAAGTTTTTTTTAATGCAGATTTACTTTTTGTTTGGCTTTTCTTTTTTCTCCGGCAGTCAAAAGGAGTGGACAAAGAAAAGGGAGAGGGAAAATATCAGAGTGATAAGGTGGAGAGAGAAAACCTCCTCTTGTGTTTTACACGTCGTCGATGATGACGTTGACGTGCATGTCGTCGATCACAACTTGCTGGTCGTCGTCGGGCTCCTGCACCACGCCCCCCGACACAACCGCCACCGTCTTGGTGTCGCGTCTCTCGCCGGGCGCGTAGCCGCCCTCCTCCCAACCCGCACAGTCCGACGCCTGCTCGGCCGGGTCCGTGGCCTGGTCAAAGGCGTTTTCCGCGTCCCAGAGGAACAGGAACTTGGGCACCCGTTTGAGGCACAGCGCGCCCTGCGACAGCGGGTCAAAACTCTCACGGATCGAGAACCCCACGCTCGCCACGGCGCCGGGGCGCACACAGCGGCTGGCCTGCTCGTCCGTCATGACGGGGTGGCCGGGCGCGCGCATGTCGCGGATGTACAGCTCGTTGAACTTGTATCCGCCGTTGGCGGCGGTGTCCTGGTGGCCCTGCTTCTTCTTGGAGCCCCAGCCGCGCTGGCCGGCATTCGCGAACGTGTTCACGTTGGAGAACGAGTGGTTGGCCTGCGTTTGCAGCACCAGCGCCGGTGCTTCGTTCGGCTGTCAGTCTGTCTTCTTGAAGTAGCAGCCGCTCTTCACGTAGCGCGTCAGCCCCTTGCGCTCGTCGGGGGTCTTGGCTGAGAACTCTTCGCTCTTGCTCCGCAGGAGCACCTCGCGGAACTTGGCGCGCACGGCCTCGGGGTACGTGCCGTCGGCGTTCTTGCTGGCTCCCAGGTCCAGCGCGATGTCCTTGAGCTTGTTGCTCACGCACGGCATGACCTGGCACAGCAGCGTGGCCTTCTGCCCGTCCCTGAGCGCGTCCAGCACGCAGAAGACGGGCAGGAACTCGAGCCACAGGTCGAACACCACGGCGAGCGCGCCCACCTCGTACACTTGGCCGCGCGAAGAAGCTACCTGCGCCGGCGGCGCCGCCTTGGACGCGCGGGCGCTCACCATGAAGCTGCGTTGCACGCGTTCGGGCTTTACGCTGTCCCCCAGGGGGTCCGAGTTGTACCTGTGCGCAAAGTCTTCGGGGTCGCGGTACGAGCCGTAGCAGAGCCGCCCATAAGCGGCCTTTTCCGCTGGTGTCGCGTGGCTGGAAAAGAACAGCTTGCAGCCCCCGCCGATCACGCCCGCCGGCGTCGCCAGGTAGCCCTTCTTGAACAGCCTGCCGGACTGGGGGTCGGCGCGGAACTTGAGGGACACGACTTCCTTGTTCGCGTCCTTGTACGACGCCTCTTTCTTGAGCTGGTAGATTTCGCTCGGCGGGAGCAGGAAGCGCACCAGTTCGACCCAGCCGCCTGTGGCGGAGGAATGAACTCGCACGAGCGTGTACTGCAGCAAGAAGCTGGTGTCCACGAACGATTGCCAGAAGCCGCTGTGCAGCGTTTTGTACACCTTGTCCAGCCCCGCAAAGAATTCGTCGGGCACCTTGCCGAGCGGGATCAGGCCCTCCAGGTTGGTGGCTGGCTCCAGGCTGCGCCGCAGCAGCTCCGACACCCAGTTCTCCGGCGTCAGGTTGCCAAAGAAGCGGCCGCGGGGTTCGGCGGCGGCCTCCGTGCAGACGCGTTTCGATTCTGCGTCCCACTCTGAAGCATCTTCTCCCTTGTCGTGGCGGGCCTTCTTGGCCTTGTCGCTCTGTTCTTTGGCTGCGCGTTTGCTCATGACGAGATCTCTCTCTCGTGGCCCCCCCCCTCCCCGGCAATTTCTTTCTCTCTCTCTCGTGGCCCCCCGCGCGGGCGGCACCCCCCCCCCCCCCCCCGGCATTCCTTTCTCCCTCTCGTGGCCCCCCGCGCGGGCGGCCCCCCCCCCCCCTCCCGGAATGGAAAGGGAAAGTTTTCCCCGATCTCTCGTTCAAGGCTTTCTTTCTGTTTGGCGGTTCCCCCCCCCCCCCCCCTCCCAATCCGTTTCGCACGCGCGAGCGAAACGGATTGGGAGGGAGAGGCTCACACCTTGCTTTTTTGGGGGGTGTTTTCGGTTTAACACCTGACTTTTTTTAGCTCTATCTAAAATAAACAATTGTGCCCCCTTCTCTGCAAAAATGTGGCTGGCCATCGCCGTGGCCTTGACATCATCCCTTGCCCGGGCAGCCTGCGAGTTCCGGCAAGTCGAAGACAAAGCACTGAAAGCGCCGTTGCAAGAAGCTCACTGCAGCAGGCTTCTGCGTTGCAGCGTACACCCGCACCCGCTGATCAAGGTGGAGGCGGACGGGGAGTTGGACCAAAAGTACATTATAGACAAAGATTGGAGCCGCAAAAGTAAGTACATCGAGTATCTGTACGTTGACGACCGTAACCAAAGCGTCGAGGCGCCGCCGTTCACGATCCAATTGAGGTGCTTAAGCGTAGAGGACAGAGTTCGCGGCGCCGAGATTGCTTATGAGACAGCTTTCAGTTTCGTCTTTGACGTCAAAGGCGCCAACGCCGCCTTTTTGGCTTGTGTGATAATATTATTGATGAGTTTTTTCTTTAGAATTGCGGTTGTGATCGAATTCTTAGACCGACATGCCAGCAAAGGCAAGGGGAAATGTTGTAATCAGAGGAATTGTCTCTTCGCGTCTCTGGTCGTGGCCTTTCTAATACCTACGATCGTCCTCGCGGCACTTGAGCATAAACGCCGGGTTAGCGCGATATTTTCAGAAATCTGAAAAGGTTTTGAACGACATACATAACAGAGCCGAGATTGCTTATGAAGCAGATTTCAAATTCGTCTTTGAAGACATTTCCTTCTTCAATTCGCTTTTCGCTTTCGTAGGTCTTTTGAGTATCTTCTCGGCGTTCTGTCTCATTGCCTTTTGCTGACTAGCGTGGAAGAATCTGACTAGCTATACCGAAATAAGTTGGCGCGGACTGATTGGTAACTTTGTAGAATCCTTCTTTCTCCTGCTGATGTTGTGGCTAGTGTTTTTAATCACTGTTATCACCCTCGCGGCAATAAGACATAAAAAATACAAAGGCGCAACATTCAACGTCCTCTGAGATATTCGAGGGATGTTCAGGCCGCGCAAAGCACAAGAAAGAGAGAGAGAGAAAGAGAGGGGGGGGGGGAAGGTTGGGAGGGGAAAGGAAGGAAAGTTTTTGGGCGGGGAAGAGCCAAGAACAACATCAAAAAAAAGGGGGGGGTGGGGAGGCTCACTTTTTTGCTCCCCTCGATTAAATTTCTTCTTCTTCTTTGGTGTAACGCCCGGCTTTTGAAAAAACCCCCTGTATTCTAAATAAAACCATCTGCCAACAACAAAAAAAAGAAAGAAAAAACCCCAGAAAATGCGGTAGTTATCGCCGTGGTCTTAGCAGCCATCGTACGGGCGGTCTGTGTGGTCCAGCAAGCCAACAGTTACGTACACAAGGACAAAAAGATGTTCGGGACGATGCAGAAAACTAGCTGCCGGGGGTCCCTGCGTTGCGATCACGATTGGCACCAACTTTTCTTGACATTTGTTGACGGGCCCAAACATCACCAGGATACTATGGCGGACCGGCGGTACAGAATACGCTTTCCCTTGGTAGACCTAATCGGCAACATATCGTACCGGCATAACGGGTATAAATACGAGTCTGAACCGCCGTTTGCGATTGAGATAAAGTGCAACAACTCGGTTGACATACATAATAGAGCCGAGATTCCTTATCAGGCGGATTTCAAATTCGTGTTTGAAGAAAAACTTGCCTACGACGGACTTCTGGCTGGCACAGTTCTGGTGAGTACTTGTTCAGCCGTGCTTCTCTTTTCGTGTTGCTGGAATTGGGGGTACACCAAGCGTAGACATCCTAGAGACACGATGTGCGGCCAGCTTGGTGCGGTGTGCGATCCGATTGCGCCGGGTGAACTCTGGTGGTGGTTACTCGTAGTACTCGTGCGGCTAGCGTTTTTAATAACTGTCATCGTCCTCGCGGCCAAGAGGAATAAAAGCTGGAAAGGCGCCTCATGTACGATCTCCTAAGATTTCGGAGGCAAAGTTCAGGCCGCACAAAGCACAAAGAGTTTAACGGCGAGCGAGAAATAGCGAGAGAGAGAGCGAGAGAGAAATAGCGAGAGAGACCAAAAAGGTGAGCGAAGTTGGCGAATTTTTTTTAAAGAGGGGGGGGGGCCACGAACGCCAAGAAAAAAGAAAACAAGGCCAAAAAAAAGCAATGATGCGGGGGGTGGGCCGGCCGCGCCAAAAACAGAGAAAGGCGTGGGGCTCGCCGAGGACAGCAGAGAAACAACAACAACAACAAAAAAAGCTCTCTGCTTTTTCTTTTGTTTTCCAGCCAAACCCAAAACAAGACCATATGCAGGCGGGCTACGAGGATTGTGCGGCAGTTGTGCGAAGCGGACTGCCCGCGCCTGAATTTACAAACAACGGGCTGCAACGCCTGCTGGACAGCTGCGCGCGCGTCCCGCACGTTGTTGGCCGGTCTGCCGTACTCGGCGTGCTTGCGCGGCATTGGCACGGCCGTGCTGTACCAGGAACTGCTGTCGCTGTTCTACCAACTTTCCGCGGAAAACGCCCCGGCGAAACGCTGGACACGTTGTGGCGGGCCCTGCAGAAGCTGCCCCGCGGCAACGACGACGAGCAGCACCGGCTGGCTAAGATCGTGCTGTCGAAGCTGCTGGACGACGATTGCGAGAACCTGGAAACGGCGTCGTCGCTGCTGGTCAAGGCGCTGGCCCTGCCCGTGCCGCCCATGCTGTACGCGGCCACGTGGGCGACGTTTTTAGAAGCGGCGGCGGTGCTGTGGCAGAGGCTCCGCCAGCACTACACGGCGCCCAAGCCACTGAGGTCGGTGCTGGCGGGGCTTAAGGTCCTGGCGGACGGCCGGCGCGAGAAGGCGGCGGAGCTGTTCCCGCGGGAAGTGCTGCTAATGGCCCTGCTGCGAGTGCTGCGGGTCGGCGTTGCTTCGGCGCCGAGCTTTGGTGACACGTGCTGGTTCGTGGTGTTGCTTCGCACGGCCCTGCTGCAGCTAGAGCGGGGCCGGGTGCTGTCGGTCCTGGCCAAGGCGGGCGAGCTGCTGCAGACGTCCGAGCCGGTGTGGCTGCAATTCTTCTTGCAGCAAATATCACCCAAGCCGCGCCTCCTACAGCAGCTGCTGGAGCTGGCCCTGTGCAACGTCTTCCGTGACCAGCCCTCCCAGTTCTCGGTCGTGCTGTCGTCCGCGCCGCCCCTGCTGTGCATAGCCGCGCTGCTCGGCGCGGGGGCGGTGGGCGCCAACTGGCTCGAGAGCTGGACACCCGGGTTGGAGGTGGCGTGGGCGTCTGGTGCAAGGTCAGGGCCCGGCTGGCGACGACCGGGCACACCACGCCCGCCAAGACAGTGGCATTCCTGCAAACGATAGCGAACGACTCGGAACGGGCGGGGAGCGATAGCGAGCAGGAAGAAGAAGAAGAAGAAGAAGAAGAAGAAGAGCGGGACCGCTGCGCCGACTGCGTGCGGCTGGGGGCCAAGCACCAAGAGCTGTCTAACGTGCGGGCCGAGCTGGCGAAAGAAGATGCAACCGCGCACGAATTGTCGGGCGACCTGGCACATAAGCAGCAGCAACTACAAGCGTTGGAGCAGAAGCTGCGCCAATCACGCCGCTGTCTGCGCCGGCTGCGCACCAAGGAAAAGTCGTTGCAGATGAACGACGGAAAAAGCTCCGCCGCGGCGATCAGGCTGCTGCGGGCCATTGACCCCTGCGGTGGGCCGACGGCGAGGACGCCAGCGCGCTGGCGGCGGCGCTGGCCGCCGCGGACGAGCTGCGGAAGAAGCTGGCGAGCGAGCACGAGCGTGTGCGGCAGGTAATACTATGTTGTGTCTTGTGTCTGGAGGATCTCGACTCCGGCGAACGGCGGCTGGCGGTGTTGCTCCCGTGCGGCCACGCGCAGTTTTGCGCGGGTTGTGCGGCACAGCTCACGGCGTGCCCCCTGTGCCGCCGGGCCATCGAACGATACGTAGAACCTGTGTAAGGCGACCCCCCGATTTTTTTTTCTTTTGAAACAAGAGTAGTCCGTAGCAATTTCTTTTTAATTAGAAAAAACCTTTTTTAAAATTGTTTTTGCTTCCGTTCGGAGTAAAATCAAAGCGGACCAAAATTTTTTAGCGCTGTCCGTGCAAACTGTGTCCTCGCGTCCCCACTAGATAGAGCGCAGTACGTGCATCCGGATCCTAAAACGTCACAGGAAAAAATATAAGGCGCTGGTGATCTCACTCACTTTTTTGGCCGATCAAAACGAAAAAATCACTTGCTCCAAAAACAAAGAACAGGTGTGCACCGGCTCGTGCCACGACGGCTGTGATAGGGGCGAGGCACCTGAGCTTTCCCCCGCGTTACTGCTCGGGGCGATTACGCGAGCGAGACCAACGTCTGCGTGGTGATGATGTTGTTGGCACAACCTTTTGGCGTCTTGTTGCGCCTCAAGGTCAGTCAGAAAAGACACGAGTGATTGGCGTGCTATATTCTGTAGCTTTTCTTGATCTTTGGCTTGCAGGCACTTCCCGTCGAAACCCCGCGCCCAAGCATGCCAAAGTGTTAATTGATCGTGCGAAATGTCGCGGCGACGTTTTTTTTGTTTTGGAGGCTGGCTGCCCCGCGCAGGAGTCTGGGCAGGCCTCCGGTGCTGCGCTTCACTGCGCGTAAAGGGCCCTCTTCGGAAAGATTGGTACGACGTTCGGATTATGCAGGCACTGTCTCTCACTCCTGCATGTTCATCCTAGCAGAGAGAGAGAGAGAGAGAGAGAGAGAGAGACAGCACAAAAAAAAAGAATATGCAAGGAGGGTTTTCTTGTCGTGTGCTGTTTTTTTTAGTAACGAAAGAAGGCAGGTTTGTACCTTTCTAAAGTCCTCTAGCGATTTCTTGCCTTTGGAGAAGAAATTGCACAGTACTTGCCAATGATCGCCAAACACTTCTCCCATGTCTTGTGCGTGCGATTTCCTACCGCTGAAAAGATTTTGCTGCACCCATTTGTAGAGGTCTTTTTCTTCGTCCATACCTAAATGGTTAAACAAGTTACTCGCAAGAGACACAGCCGGAAGGCACCTTTTACGTGCCAATAACGTGTGCTTTTTTGAATTTAGAGGTATATCCATATTTCTTTGGGGTCCAAGATTTCTTGGTGTGTGTGTGTTTTACTTTAAATCTTGTTTCTATATAAAGGCTCCTCATGAAGGCAAGCCAAAAAAGTGGGGGGTGGGGGAAAGAATGCAAGAAAAAGGGAGAGGGGGGGGGTGGAGAGGGGCAAGATTTACACAAAATGAAACAACTCCTGGGATGTTTTTGCTTGTCTTGTTGTTTTCTTTTCTTTGTTGTTGTCTGCACAGAACTCACACTGGAGTCACGACACAAAGTCGTGCAGATCGCACACACAAAGAAAAATCACGCCAATCAGATCACACGCCAATCAGATCACACACAAAATCATACACTGACTCAAATCAGATCACACACATCTAATCACGCAAATCACGATTGTGTGTGACTTTGTGTGTGTAGTTTGTGTGTGTGTGTGTGTGCGTGTGATTTTGTGTGTGTGCGATTTTGTGTGATTTTGTGTGTGTGATTTTGTGTGTGTGTGTACATTGTGTGTGTGTGATTTTGTGTGTGTGCTTTGTGTGTGTGTGTGTGCAGGCGTCCGCGATAGTTTTGGTGTTTTGCCCGTATCGAGCCCAAGGATTTTATGCTGGTAGTCGGTGCCACCGAATTGCACCCTGCGCAAGATGATACAGTTGGGGGGGGGGGCCTGTAAAAAAACCAAAGCTGTCCATTTTTCGTGTTGGACATTTTGGTATAAAATCAGTTTTGCTATTGGCAATAAGCGTGTACATTACTGTCGGATTGTTTGCATCATCAAGTGTGTGTGTGTCTGTGTGAATTTTTGTGTGTGCGGTATGTGGAAGGCTGTGCGGATTCCTGTGCTTTTGTGTGTGTGTGTGTGTGTGTGCGTGTGTGTGGGTGTGTGTGTGGAAGTCTGTGTGAAATCTTGTGCATGTTCTTGTTGGAAGGTATGAGTAAGAGAAAACGCACCGACAAGCCAGAGGAGGCCGTGGCGAGTGCCAGTTAGTCAAGCGCGGGAAGGAAGCTGTCAATGAGGCCTGGTGTCGGCAGGGCCAAGAGTTCCGCGTGCACTACAAGGAAGTAGCCGGCTCCGAGGAAAAACGCTTGAAGCTTTACGACGAGGTTGCGGAGTGCAGCGAAGACAAGCTTCGCGAACAGAATCACCTGCTTCTGCAAGCACTGTTGGGTGCAAGCAGAATTGCAAAGTCTCACGAGGCAGCCATGGCGTCAATCCTAGAGATCGGCTGCGAGACTTGCTGCTACTACCCCTGCGAAAACTGTGGAGAACTTAACAATTCCGAAGATCAAGACGAATGTCCATGTGGCTTGTACAAAGAATAAGTCTCGGACGTGTTTCTACGCTTGTAAAACCAAACAATTGTTTTGCAACGTTTCTTTAATTAAACCCCAAGACATTTTCTTACTTCAACCTGAAAAACGAACAAGTTTGCCAATGCTTTAATTTGTTCTTTCTAAGCCGAAATTATGGCCTATCTGCAATGAAAGTCGCAGCCAGGGCGCGCTCCTTTGAAAGCCTCTATTGTCTTTCTACTTATTTTTCCAGAACGCCAGATATTTAGTTTCTGTAGATTTTCCATGGCCAGACAGTGCTCCAACGCGTCGTCAGTAAGCCCGGGACAATTAGTAAAACGCAGGTCCCGCAGGTTTGGCAATGCTCTCAAATGCAGGATAGAAGCCAGATTGGCACGGTCCTTTACAACCAGCTGCTGCAGAGCTGGCACGCACGACAAGTGCCTGAGTTTCTCTCCGTCAAATCGTGGGCCGCCGGTGAGGCTCAATCTCTGCAGCTGGCCCGGTAGGTGAGCGAGTTCATCACCCGTCAATTTCGGGCCGCCCAGCGACAGGTCTTGCAGCGCGTACAACTCGGACAAAGACTTGAACTCGTCGATGGCACAATCCGCCAGGCTCAGCTTCTGATCGCACAGCTCGATCCGGCTCAAAACCCATATAGGTTTTCAAGTAAGAAAGAAGCTCCTCGCCCACGGTGGATTGCGATTTGTTGACTTTTATTTTCTCCTGGAGCATTTGCAACATGGGTGCCTCCATGCAGGCAGATATTTAACTTAGGTAGTCGGGACTTAATCGTGCCTGCCTTAGCATCTCTGTTTTTCCCGGTCTTTCGACACTTTCGGAAATTGTATCTTCCTGTTGGTATATACTCATTTCATCAGGTCTGACGAACATTATCTTGTTTTTTTTCTCGCGTGTGTTCTCTCCCAGAAAAAACAAAAGCGCCCCTTTTTTAAAAGTACTTCATATTTGACCGTACTAGAAATTTGAGGGTGCTTAGGCTTTCTTCTTCCTGTGCCCCCCACCCTCTCCCTCCCCCCCTCTCCTCTCATCAGATTATCTCCCCGCCTTTCTTCCCCTTAGTATTTTGTTCCCGCCTGGTCTGTCTGCAGAAACCAACAAAAAAAAAGGGCAGGTGGTGAGATAACGAGGGGGGGGGGGGGAACATTTGGTCGAGAGTGAAAAGAAGCTTGCTGCATTTTTAAGAAGCAAGGTGGCTTCTTTTTTCCCGACCCTCTCCCCTCCCCCCCCCCCCCCCCCCCCCCCCGCCCCTTGTTCTCCCTCCCGCGATGTTTTTCTTTTTGGTCTCCCTTTTCTCCCCCCCCCCCCCTTTCCTCCCTCCCTTTGGTCACCTTTTTTGCCAACCTGCCAGCCGCCACTTCCCCCCGCCGCCTTTGTGCTGCGTGCAAGTAAAAAAAAAAAGAGAGAAAAGCCAAGCACAGGTCTTTTTTTATTTCTTTAGTAGATCGTTTTCGCTGCCCCATATGTTTTGCCGCGTCTGCGCCGGCGCTCCTCCTCTCTTGGGCCTCTTTAGGTTTCAAGAAGAAGCGGGCAGGGGCGGCTATGCACACGTGTGGCGCGCAGGCTGCTTGCTAGACTACCCTACACATGACATTGTCGCGATCAAAATGTTCACAAAACGCGACAGGTCTGTGCACAGACAGGAATTCGACTTCCAACGAGAATTATTTTTCCACGAGAACACCGCCATCGGACTGGTTCCCGAGCCCTTTTTCTTTGTTCCGGGCACAGACTACAGCGCGATAGTAATGGAATTCATTCCTTACTCGCTTGAACACTTGCTGCAGCAGCCCTCGGCCTCGGCAAAGTGCTGCGCCCTGGAGTATTTAGCGCAGAATATAATGTTCTTGTGGCCCCTGCACGGCAAAGGGTTTGTACACCGCGACATCAAACCTCAGAACATTGGGCTGCGCACACATGACGGAGGTGTGTGCCTCCTAGATCTTGGGCTCTCGGTGTTTCCGGGCTTAGACTCCGGCAGCCGCCAAAACACTTTGGCCGGTACGCTGTCCTACATGAGCACGGACAGCCACAATCAAAAACCGGCCGACTGGCGAGTTGACATCTGGAACCTAGTCTACACTTTTTTCGAAGTGCTGGCGGGCCCTCTGCCGTGGTCTTCGGCCTACGTTCCCCGCAGGCAACACATATTAGACAGAAACCGGTGCGTACTAAAAGCCAAATTAGAATGGGAGGACAAACTCATGAGGGACCAATATCATCACTGGTACGACCCTTACTTGAAACAGTGCGTCCGGATCTGCAGAGCGCCTGGTGAAGTACTCCAGGTCCATAATGACCTTGCAGAAGTAATACGCGGTTGTCGAGACAATTTCAGAAACAGGCATTAACAATAAATGGAGAAGGGCAGCTGCACCCAAGCCATTAAAAAAGATGTTTTCTTTTGTTACGAACGTACTGAGGGAAGCAGAAGGGAGCGAAGAGGAAAAACGAGAGAGAGAGAGAGAATAAGGTTCCAAAAGAAAGAAAAAGGCGTGCAAAAGAATTGAGGGAGGGGGGAGGGGGTTTTGGTGAAGCTGCCTAAACAAGGGGGCAACGCAAAAAGGTTTTGAAAGCCCAAACAAGAACAAAAATCAGATTCTGTAAAGAAAGCAAAGAAAACGCACACATTTTTCCTCCGCAACCTCCCTCCTCTCTCTCTCTCTCTCTCTTTCTCTCCATGCGCCCCCCCCCCCCTCCCGAACCTTTCGTCCACGCCGCCGCGCGCACCAGCCCAACCCCCCCCCCCCGGAAATTCCCTTCCATTCTCGTCTCTTTGCTTTCTGTGTCTAGCACCGTCCTTTTCTTTTTCGTGCTAAGAAAGAATAAAGGATACACACAAAACAAAACAGACAAGAAATGAGCACCCTCGTCCTGGCCTTACTCGGCGTCGTCGTAGTGTCGGGGCAGACCTGCGGGTTGTCCTTTGCACAAAGCGTCAACTGGAGGGCCAGGATCCTAACCAACGGCTCCGGCCTGGGCCAGCTCGAGGGCAACCCCGCCATCATGCTGAACATTGAAACCCCGAGCGGTTTTACTACGGCGACCTCGCCGTTCTTCGTTTCCAAAAGCTTCTGTGGCAACGAGACCCTGCCTACCACTGCCAGGGTCTCGGGCGATCCCTGCTGGGATCAGCAGGTCGTGTACCTGCGCTACACCACAGATTGTACGTTGCTGGTGCACGACGAGGGCAACGGCTACTTGCGGCTGTCGGGTTCGGTCGACGTCAACTGTACGCGCCGGACCAGGTTCTTGATGCTGAACGTGACCCAGACGTTCCGGCTGCCGCTGAGCTTCACGGTCCGCTTCCAGGCGTCGCTGCGCCTGGAATCCCAGGCCACCACACGCCTCATCAACGACAACGACTGCTACCAAACTGCGCATTGCTATGGCTTTGAGTGCGTGCTGGCGTCACAACAACAGGGCAGGCGCAGGCTAGCCAACGCCAGCAAGGGCATCAACTTCTGCAACTGCAGCACCGTGGACCCCAACGGGGTGCCGGGCGTGTGCACGGGCGTAGTGCACGCGGACGCACACTGCGGGCAGGACACGAGCGCGCCCATCAACCGCGACTGCCCGACCGGCGCCTTGACCGTCGATCTCAACAGCAACGGCGCGTTGCTGTCACTGAGCACGCTGGGCGGGGCGTACGGCCCGCCGGGGTACCGGGTACCTTCGTGGTGTGACTGCACGTCACCGCTATCACCACAATTGTACCGCGTGGCCGAGGTGTACCGCACCATCACGCCGCCGGGCGGCTCGGCCTCGACCGTCGACCTGGGCTCGCCAAACCACAGCGCCTTTGTGTACGACCACGACATGGCCACGTACGTGCTCGGCACCAAGGGCGTGTGGGCGGTGGCTTACTTGATCGCGGACGGGGTTGGCAACGTGCAGCACTGCGACTTCACCGTGAACGTCATCGACACGTCCCCGCCCAACCTCGAGCGCTACGGCCTGTGCGCCGGCGGCCGCGAGCTGCGCCTGGGCGGCCAGGACTTGGAGCCGTACCTGGACCCGCTGCACCGCGCCGACACTGGCGCGGGGGGCAACCTAACCCAGACAATTTTGGCCGCGTGGCACGCGGCAGGCTTCGGCACCAACGACCTGCGGCTGCTGGAGCTGTTCTCGCGGGACCTGTGCGACCACAGCTACGACAACATCGACGACAACCGCACGCACTGCCGCGTGTACTCGTTCGAGTCGCGGTTCGGCCCGCTGCTGCAGAACTACACCACGGCCTTTGGCACCGGGCCTGTCAGCAGGCGCTACCTGCCGGACGGCACGTACGCGGTCCACGCCGACGTGTACGACGAGGCCGGCAACCTGGCGTGGTGCAACTTCACGCTCGTCGTCGACAACACGCCGCCGGAGGTCGGTTGCGGCGCGGGCGGCGTGCCGCGCGGGGACGAGATTGCGGCCGATATCATGGCGCGCCACGGCGTGCCGCGGCAGCCCGTGTACCCGGGCACGGCCTTCGGGTCGTACCACGTGCTGCTGGACACACAACCCGGTGAGGTGCAGGCCGGCGGCCTGAGCGCGCCGCTCAGCGCCGAGCAGCTGCGGTTCAATGCCACGGGGGCGCGGGCCGAGTTCGTGTGCGCCGTGAAACGCACGCAGCCCGGGCGCTCGGCGTGCGCGCCCTTCAACGCGACGTTCCTGCGCGGCAGCTCGGACACGCACCCGGATGGCAACTGTGCCACCGTGCACCTGCGCGCAAACGCCTGGTACCACCTCGTGCCCGACGCGACCGCTAGCGTGGACACGTACAACAACCGGGGGCCCGTATATGTGAATGTGTCGGGCCCGCCGGGCTGCCACGCGCTCGTGGGCGACGCGGGCCGCCCCGACGACCTCACTACGTTCTCCACCGGCTGCTACCCCACCGCCGACGGCGACGCAACTTTCTGCGCCTACCCCCGCGGCGCCTCCGCCTGGGTGTACGTCATTGAGCAGTGGGGCTGCGACCTAGACTACACGCTGCACCTCTCCGAGCTGCTGCGGGCCAGTGGCACGGCCGCCGGCGCCCAGCTGTTGTCGTCCGCCGGGTTGCGCCTGCCCGCCCTGTTTACGTCCCCGCCCGAGCTCGCGGGCGGTGCCACGGCGCTGGCGTTGGGCTGGTCGCTGCGCGTCAGCTACGCGGTTTACGACGACGTGGGCAACGTCGCCGTGTGCCTCGTGGACTACGAGGTGCGCGACACCAGGGCGCCGCAAGCGGTGGGCCCCATGGCCGAGAACTTGTACGCGACGTACTTGTTACCCCCCGACGTGTGGACCGGGGGCGCGCTGCTGGCCACAAACCCCGGGGCCGTGGCGCGGCGCTCGCTGGCAATGCACCCCATGGACTTGTGGTTCTGGGTCGACAACGCGGCCTACGACTTCGAGTTCCTGCCCTCCGGCGCCAGCTGGGCGGCGGAGTACGTGGGTGTGTACTGCGGGCTGGGCGCGGCCGGGACTCTTGTCAGTAACTACACGGGCGCGCTGCCCACGGCGCGGCCCTCGATTGTTGAACACCTCACGTTCCCGGCCGCGCAGACCCCCGCGCCCGTGCCCTCCAATACCGCGTACAGCGGCCAGATCGCGGACCCGAACCCTACTGGTACGGCCTGGCTGCAGCGGCGCAGGCTGGCACAGCCTCCAGAGGGTGACAACTCGGGCGACATTGACTACGCGGACGGCCGCCGCCGCCGGCCGCAGCAGATCGGGGTGGGGCCCGGCCAGTCCGCGTGGCAGAGCATAGGCGGCGGCAACTACACGTGCCTGGCACAATGGGAGGGGCTGTACACCAACACCGCGGCCGGCAACCGGACCATCACGCCCGCGACGCTCAGTGTGCCGTACCACGAGTACGGCGTCGTGGGTCAGGTCAACACGTGGCTGTACCTGTACCCCGGCGTCACCACCGTCACTGCGTCGGTGCGCGACGGCGGCTACTACGACTACAGTTATGACACGGCGGACAACAGCAGCTCCACCGCACCAGTCGCGACCGCGCAGCGCACGGCGCCGCTGTCGCTCACGTTCGAAATCAGAATCGTCGACGAGGATCCGCCCGTCTTCCTGGACTGCGTGGGCGGCGAGTACACGGGCCCGCGCAGCGAACTCAACATTTCGGTCGGCTCGCCGACCTTCTGGCTCACAACCCAGAGCGACGAGTTCTGGGCCGACTTCTCGCTGCTGCGCGTCGCCGACAACGCGGTACTCAACGCCAACATCGCGAAGCCGGGCCTGCGCGACTTCTTGCTGGTCACGCCGTCGTACGGCTTCGGGCAAGAGCTGGCGTACGGCGAGCACTACGTAACGTACACCGCCGTGGACCCGTCGGGCAACTGGGCCACGTGCGTGCGCACGGTGTTTGTGCACGACGTGCAGCCGCCCTCGGTGCTGTGCGCCAGCGTCCCGCATAACGGCCCCGTGCTCAGCTCGATTTACGGCACCACGTCGTACTACGACACCGCCATGGACGCCGGCGTTTGCGGCGCGGACCCGTCGATTAGCGCGGGCTTCGGGATTGATTACTTGCGGTCCGATGTGCAGGGGCCCGCGACTGTCACGGTCGCGTGCGCCAATGCCAGGAACAACGCGACGCTCGCGACCAAGGCGGTGCGGTCCGTGGCGACCGCGACGGACCAGGCGGGCAACGAGGCGCAGTGCGCCGTCGTGTACGACCTGCAGGACCGCGAGAAGCCCGTGGTCACGTGCGCCGCCAGCGGCACGATCCCCGTCAAGTCGGGCCTGTACGACCTGTCTGTCTTTCATGGCGTGTCGGACAACTGCGTGTACGACACTACTGTTTACACGCCCACGGCGGCGGACATTGGCACGTTCAGCTTCCTGCAGTCGCCGTTCACGCTCACGGTCGTGGGCAGCGACACGTCCCCGTACTCGCCCGCGTCGGACCCTTGCACGGTTGAGATCACGCTCACGGGCTTCTGCGGCGACGGGCTGCTGGACTTCTATGGCGAGCACGGCGCGCGGGAGGAGTGCGAGGTGAGCCCGCACCCCGAGAGCTGGGGCTGTACACCGGGCTGTGTCTGCGGCGCCGGCTACACGCCGGACCCGCTGGGCGGCTGCCTGCAGGTGTGCGATAGCGCCCCGTGCACACTAGACACGGCCGACCTGCAGGGCACGCGCTGCTCTGATGGCAGCGTGACCACGACGCTCGCCTCGGGCGGCTGGCGCGTGGACGCGCTCAAGCCCGACTTCACGGCCGTCAAGGGGCCGACGTTCACGACCTACTACGTGCTGCCCAACGGCGTCGGCACGCTGCACTACAGCTACCGCTTCTGGGAGCGCAACACCAGCAGCTCGCCCTACGTGAGCTTCAACGCCACGCAAGTCACGGCGGCGCTGCTACTGCCCGACGAGCAGCTGGTGCTGGAGTGGTACCCGGACACCAGTGTCAACACGGTGTTCGACGTGGCGACAGTGGCCGACGCGCTGCGGCTCGACGTGTGCGGCTGTGACTTCCAGAACTCGAGCCGCGCGCTTGCGGCCTTCGTGCTCGCCGCAAACAACACGCTCGTGAACGCGGACCTGCAGTGCGCGCCGCTTGGCCTAGAGAGCAGCTACGACCCGGCGACCTCATGCTGGACGTTCCGCCTCTGTCGCACCGGCGTCGTGGTCATAGGCGAACCGTTGCGGGCCGAGGGCAACCTGCTGCAGTGCCTGAGCGACGCGACGCTGGTTGTGAACAACTCCGGCACTGCCTGCGGCTGGAGCGCGGCGTCGTGGAACCTGACGGAGCGCGTGTACCGCCGCCCGGGCACGACCTTTGACCAGCTGCGCCTCGTGTCGACCGGCAGTCCAACGGCGCTGTACCTCAACACGAGTTCGCTGAGTGTCGGCCACTTCGCGGCGGCGCAGACCACGTCGGTCACGGGGCGCGCGCTGGGCTACGGAGGCTTCGTGGACCCGGGCTGCACGTGGTTCGTGACTGTCTTGGACGTGCTGGCGCCGTACTTTGAGTGCGCGGTGGACGGTAATATACCGGGCACGGGCATCGCGTACCCGAACGACCCCGGGAAGAATTACTCGATGCGCTTTGGCTACTACACGCGGGCCTTGGTGGACGAGACCGAGGCCACGCGCTACGTGGTCTTCGACAGTGCATCGTCCACGCTGCAAGCGCCCACCGTCGTCATGCCCCAGCTCGTGCGCTTTTACATCGGCACCACGACGCTGACGTGGGTCGGCGCCGACTCGAGCGGCAACCAGGCCGTGGACTGCGTGCTGAACGTCACGATCAACGACCAGGAGGCGCCGCGCCTCACGTGCCCGAACATGACGGTCGAGACCTGCCGGGCGTCAACTACTGGAACGGCACGTCTGCTGTGGTTACCGCGGTCGACAACTTCGACGCAACGGCGCAGCTGGTATTCCCGATCCCCGAGCCGCTGGTGTACACGGGCCCGAACGCGTTCCACGTGCTCACGCGCAGCCACAACGATGCTTATGGCAACACGGGCTACTGCCAGGTCGCGGTCTGGGTGCTGGACAACCAGGCGCCCGTGTTCACGAGCTGCCCCGCCACGGACCTGACGATCGTGGTCGCCTACTCCAGCTACACGATTAACGTGCACGACTGGTTCAACGTGACGGACAACTCGGACCCCGCGGTGCAGCTGTACTACGACCTGGCGGTTGGCGATTCACAGTCGGTGCTGTATGTGCGCACGCAGCCGCAGCTGGACGTGCGCGTGATCCCGTACAACCTGACGGTGCTCGTCACGGCCGTGGACGCGCACTCGGGCCTCAACAGCACGTGCTCGCTGCGCTTCGTGCTGCTGGACGGTGCCACGCCCGAGCTGTCTTGCCTTCCGCGTGCCGTACTGGCTCGACTCGGTCGGCGTCACGTACGTCACCGTCCGCGGCGCGTCGTCGGCCACCGCGACCGCGCCCGCGCGCCTGCAGGCGCTGCGCTGGCTCACGGGCTTCGCCGGGCCCGCCCCGGGCGACCTGTGCGCGACCCTGATCGCGGACCCGGCCAACAGCGCGTGGTCCGTGTACTTCCCGGCGGTGACCGTTGGCAGCGCCGGTGCCGCCTTCTACGCCGACCACTTCCTCGTGTACCTGGACACGCTCGCGCTGCTGCTCGACCACACGCTGGTGCTCGGTGCCAACGTGTTCAACTTCACGGCCTACGACGAACAGGCAAACCACGCCACGTTTACGCTGACCGTGACACTGGTAGACACGGAGCCGCCCGTGTTCTTCGACTGCCCACCCGCGCCGTTAGTGCTGTACACGTCGAGCTGCGGCAACCAGTTTACGCGCAACTGCACGTTCGCGAGGCTCACGCTGCACTTTGGCGACAATCTGTACCTGGCCGGCGGCGCCAGCCGCAACAGCACCGCGGTTGTCAACCTCGGCACGCTGGATGGCGAACGCAACACCTCGACAACCGTGACAATCTTGGACGAGGCGGGCAACTCGGCGTCGTGCACCATCACCGGTGTCGTCGAGGACGACACCCCGCCCGTGTTTGCCAACTGCCCGCCGGGCCTCGGCGGCACGGGCTGGGCGTCGCGCACCGTGCGCATCGCCACGCCCGGCGAGACCAACACGACCCTGCCGGGCGGCGGCGCCTTCTACACGATTGCGCCCCTGGGCCGCGACAACCTGCCGGGCGCGCTCACGACCAACGTCACCGTGCGAAATAGCGCGGGTGTCTTGTACCAAAACCTGGCAGACGACGGCAGCTTCTTGCCCGCGTGGCGCTTCGGCGCGGGCGACTACCTCTTTCACGCCACGCTGGCCGACCAGTCGTCGCCGCCAAATACACAGCCCGGCAGTTGCGACTACAACTTCACCGTGGAGCCGGCCTACGACTTTCCGGCGCTGCAGTCGCTCGTGCTGTCCTTCTCGGTGTCGCGCCTCGGCAACGAATTCAGGGGTACCGTGTCTTACGTCACGGCCGTCAGCTACCCGTACGTCGGCGCCGTAGGCGCCAATGTACTGTCGGCCGGCAACGTCAGCAACGTGTCCATGGCAAGCGCCACCGACGCTTCGCCCTTAAACTGCGACAGCTCGCTGGCGCGCCAGTCCTCGTACGACGGGCTGTGCTTCCAGTACTACGAGGCCGCCTTTGTGCTCGGCACGTGCGACCCGGTGCAAACGACCATCACGGTGCCGCACGACACCGGCTGCGCGGGCATGACGCAGGCTCTCAGCCACATCGCCGGCGGCTGCGCCGTCACCGCCGTGCGCGAGGTGGAGCTAGCCTTTGCGGCGCAGGAGTTCTGCGCCATCGAGCTGGCCAGCAACAGCCTGCGGGGCGGCGCGCTGCCCGTCAACGAGTCGTACGCGCTGCTGGCGCAGCTGGCCGGGTCCACGACGTTGCAGCTCGACGCGGCCGACATCGCGACCACGACGGTGTTTTTTCGCGCACAGCAACCAGAGCACAGCGGTCACGCGCCTGTGCTTTGTCGGCTACGTCAGGTCCGGCCAGGACGTGATCGTCAGCAAGGTCACGCTGAACGAGCAGGCGGGGCTCGACTTCCTCATCAACGGCACCACCTACGTCGCCAAAAGCTTCACCGTGCTGCAGCCCGACGCGCCCGTGAGCAACGTCGTGGTGCTGTGCGCCGACCTGCCCGTCCCCGACTACAACTCCACCGAGGTGCTGGTGCAGCTCAGTTTCAACGTGGCCGTGGAGTACCTGGGCGTCAACGGCCGGCGCCGCACGGTCCTCACGCTGCCAACCGGCCCGGCCCATGCACACGTTACGCGGTGGGCACCCCCTGAACCGACGACGCCATTACCTGCCTGGTACAACCGGCTGCCCAGCCGCCGCCGCACAGCCGCGGCCGCCGAGGGGGAGCCGGGCTACGCCGCGGCGCCCTCGCAGCGGGAGACGTTCGGCCTGACGATCGTCGGCAACGGTGGTGGCGACGTTGAGCCGCCGCCGGCGGAGGCGGTCGTGAAGAAGTCGCCGCAACTCGGCTGGAAGGAAATCGTCTGCGGCGCGGCCGCGGCCGTTGGCGTGCTCTTGATCCTGGGCGCCGGCTTTTGGTACTGGCACCGTGCACGCAAGCCCGAGGTTCGAGTGACAGCGTGCACTTCGCGTCGTCCGGAGCCGACCTGCACCACCGCGGGATGGACGGCACCTCGAGCGGGGCCGGCACGCCTGTCAGCCGCCAAAGGCCGAGCCGTGAAAGGCCGAGCCTCGTACACGGCGAACGCGAGGTGACTGATCATGAGCGCCAGATACTGTAAAGAAAAGAAAGTGCGAGCAAAAAAGAGCTTGATGCAGCTCTGGCCACAAGAAGCAGCAAACAAAAAATGTTTATTTATTAAATTAATTACGATTGGTAACAAGGGCCGGGAGGGCGGGACGCACGCCCAAAAAAAGATTCAATTGCCCCACCTTGGCCTACCGCTATTTGCATAATACCGCCTAGATGCCTCTCGCTCAGCTTGCAACAAGGCCTAAGTCTTGCCTCCTGTTGTATCAAAAACTGTGCAACCTTGGCGCGCCCTGCAAAAGCCTTCGAGGTATTCTGCAGGCACGTTTTGGCAACCCTCGATATGTAGCTTTTGCAGCGTTCCGATAGCCTTGACGTAGTCGAGACCAGTCATACCGATTTTGCAGTTAGTGAGATTCAGCTCCTCGAGCTTCTTGGCCAGTTCCGCCACCTGCTTGAGCCCCTTGTCCGTGATGTTTTTGCAGTCGGCGAGCACAAGCCTTTTGAGGTCTGGTCGTGCCTTCAGAGCCTGCTCCAGCTGTTCATCCGTGATTTCAGCACCTCCGGTAAAGTCTGACCTGTATGCACCAAATTTGAGCCATGCAGGTAGAAACGCTTTTACACGCTTAGAAAGGGAAATGGACCCGTCTTTGTTGTGCTGGCACCCCTGACGTTGCTCTTGAGACATGTTGGCTGCTACACCTTTTTTGTGTGGGGGGGGGGGGAGGGGGAGGGGGTTGGAGGTACTTCAAATATACTTAATGCCGATGCTGTAGCCCACCACACGCAAGAATTTGGGAAGTTTTCTTCGATTTAGCCGAGAAGACGTGGGCCAAAGTCAAAGAATGAGGGGGAATGTTAAGAAAAGGGGAGGGGAATGTTGGGGCAAGGGGGGGGGGGGCCGGGGAGAACGAAGAGCGAGGCCAGCAAAAAGGAAGGGCGGGGGGGCAGGGCTTGTTTTTTTTTTGACACGATCGCGGACACCGGCAAATTTGTTAACAAAACGCGGCCGCATTTGGCGCAAAATTGACCGTCACGAAAACTCATTCTTGCTGTGGCCGCAAAATCCGTCGAAAGCCGTTTCGCACAAACTTGCCGCAAAAGACGACCAGCAGCTATTTCGTCGTGAAGTTTACCGTGTTCCGGCAGACTAGAAAAAAAATTGTCATTTCGGCAATGGGTTTAATTGAACAGCCAAAAATTCGGGAAAGATTGGCGGGCGGGGAAAATTTATGCTTTTTTTTTTTTGCAAATTTCCCCGCCCGCCATTCTTTCCCGATTTTTTGGCTGTTCGGTTGTACTCATTGCCGAAATGTTCTTCACTAAAAAAAAAAGCAGGTCGGTAGCCGCAAAAATCCATCAAAAGCCGTTTCGCACAAATCTGCCGCAAAAGACGACCAGCAGCTATTTTGTCGTGAAGTTTACCGGGTTCCGGCAGATTAAAAAAAAAATTGTCATTTCGGCAATGAGTTTAATTGAACAGCCAAAAATTCGGGAAGGAATGGCGGGCGGGGAAATTTGCCAAAAAAAAAAACATAAATTTTCCCCGCCCGCCATTCTTTCCGATTTTTTGGCTGTTCAGTTGAACTCATTGCCGAAATGTCCTTCACTCAAAAAAAGATTCTTGCTGTGGCCGCAAAATCCGTCAAAAGCCGTTTCGCACAATTTTGCCGCAAAAGACGGCCAGAAGCTATTTCGTCGTGAAGTTTACCGGGTTCCGGCAGATTAGAAAAAAAATCTTTTAATTCGGCAATTAGTTTAATTGAACAGCCAAACATTCGGGAAAGATTGGCGGGCGGGGAAATTTGCAAAAAAGAACATAAATTTTCCCGCCGCCAATCATTCCCCAGCTTTTTCTCAGACCCACAAAATCAAATGCCGAAATTGCCCACAAAAAAGAAAAAAAAACGTAGCTAGTAGAAAATCCGCCACCAGTCCGTTCCGGCCACTGGTGTAGAGCGCCAACATGTGTACGCGGCAGAATCCTGTCACCAGTCAGTTCCGGCCGCGCAGTGGCCAAGGAAAGGCCACGACATTATGGCAACGGCCTTGGTTACTTTCAAAAAAACTGGGGGAGGGACTCTGCCGCGTAAATGCAAAAAAAGTAATCTTTTTAGTACCAATAAAATCTCAGACAACAGCCCACTTCTTTTTGTTTTAATTTGCCCCACGCTTATTTCCCAATCAAGAACATGAAGTTGATTTTTAGCGGCGGCGGAGCCAAGACACAACAGGCCTGGCCGTCGTGCCCCTTTTTTTGTTACAAGCGGAGACTTTCCCGTGGAGGGAGCTCTTGGCCAGCAACAGTCACGACTGTCGATTCGCTCGCGTTATATATTTCTTGACAACTAAAGCGCGCAGAGGCCGGCGGCATAAGCAGCGTCAGCTTTCGAACCTGACTTTTCGGTTCGATGATTAGCTGCCGTATCTTGCAAGTAAGCTCTGCTAGGTCTAGCCATGCCAAAGTGACGTTCGATATGGTGAGAACGTCAAACGTGCCTAAGCGGTTAGCAGACAAAACGCGGGAGGGAGACAACACAGAGCCTACCAAACACAGCCCCAGATCCTTGCGTACAATCTCGTCCACTTGCATATTCTCAGGTAAGGCATACTTGCATTCCAGCGTCAATGGCACGTTGCTGTCCATGGAAGAAGTTAGCGTTAGGTTCCCGAGAACACATTCTAGGTAGACCCGAAAGCCCGTAAAGTCTTGGCACCGGCTGCCGCAATCAATAGTCAGATTCTCGACTACTTGTGTAGCCTTGTAGTTAATATTCTTGGCGTTGGGGTACAAACGCGGCCCGCAATTTAGCAATTTCAAAAAGTTCCACCGGGTGCCCTCAAGTCTGGGCAGTTCCTGGATCTCCCGCAGCTCCAGCGTGTGTTTGTACCGGCCATCTGCTAGCAGCGCCTGGCGCAACTGCCCGGGGTTTGTCTCGCGCAGGACTAAGTCAGAACCGCCACAAGTTGGCGGGCCGGCAATCACTGCACCGGCGGCCAGGGGCACGTGACCGCTGCCCAGGCGCGCGAGTGAGACCCAGGGGCTGTTAATTATCACGAGGCTCTCTGGGGACAAACGACCCCAGCTGATGTTCTCGACGCCAGGCCCTCCATTGCAGTCAACAAATGTACACTCGACTACGCCGCCCGGCACGTCTAACCAACCCCGCGGGAGCCTGTGCAGACCGTTGCAATCTTCAAATGTTAAGGCCTGCAGGCGTTCAGGGTTGCTTATGCTGAGCCTCGCTAGCGCCGGTACAGAGGTGAAACTAATTCGGCTTAGGAAGCCCGGGGCGCTGTTCCTGTGGTACTCGATGTCGATTTCTTCGAACGGCACGTCGTCGAATCCAATCAACTCCTCATTTTGGTCGGCAAGGCCCCCCCGGCCCAAGTGTAGCTCCACGCGACGCACCTGGTTTAGCCAAGAGTCGCGGGTCCTGACATCGTCAAACAAGCCCTCGAAAAACTCGTCAGTTTCTACGGTGCCGGGCAGGCTGTAGACCACCAACCGTTGCGGGGGGCGGCTCCCCTCGGGCAGCGCCGCGTCGAATCTCCTGGCGGGGCGCAGGCTCTCTGGCAGCACGGCTAGATCGAGCACTACCTCGGACCCGACGTCCAGGTACTTGCGCCTGAGCGCCTCGTTCTGGCACGCGCGGTACAGGCAGTCCCACACCGCGCGCCGCAAACGCCCCCCCACCAACGGCGGCCAAACGTCAGTGCAGAGACTCGCCAGCCCGTCCGGGTTGTCCCGCGCTTGGTGCAACCGCCGCAGCAAGGCACTGTCGACTTGCGCGTTGAAGCACTGGCGGAAGACGCGAAGCACCAGGTCCTGCCTCAGCCAGTCCGCAGGGCCGAACAGCTGCCAGCAGTGCGAGAACTGCTGCCAGGCGTCGTTGGTGGGCAGGTTCCTGGCGATCTCTTCGAACAGTTCCTCTGGCACAGGGAGGGATGGCGGCGGCGCCGCTAGTCTGCGCGACCAGCAGTTTCTGCACCGGACCAGCACAGTTCTCTTGTCCCACTACTGATTTATTAGTTCGAACGCCCAGTCGCAATACCGCGCCAGGCGCAGCAGGCAGCCGCGCTGACGGCTGGGCAACAGCAGCCGCGCGTTCCCGTCGCGGGCATACCTAGTCAGAAAGTCGAGCGCGGCCCGCAGCTGCGCGCGGGTAGGATTCGGCTCGTTATTATTTAGGACAAACTGTGGCCCCGGCGCGCTGGACAGGCCTGGCGGCGGCGGGTCCCCCGCCAACTCCATTCACACACAAGGCACTTCTTCTGTGTGAACTATGAACAGTGCTCTTCTTGCACTTTTTTTAAATTTTAAGGGTCGACGAAGAAGGCGGCCAACAACCAAACTTTTTCTTTCTTCTTTTCCACTTCTACCCTGGCAAAAACACTTGCACCTCCTCTCCTCTCCCTCCTCAGTCTCTCTCCCCGTTTAACTAACCATTCGGCAAAGATGGGGGTATCACTTTTTTCCGAAATTTTTCCAAGATTTTTAGCAACTTTCAGAAAACTTGTGCAAATGAAGGGAAATTCAGTATTTAGTTGCAGAACATAATAAAATGATATTAAAACATGTTTTTATTAATAGTCAACCACTTAGACTTCACCTCCGGAGGTGGACAGAAACCGGTCTGACACCTAATTTTTCCACTTTTTTTTCATGCCGGCGACGACAAGACTATGCTGGAAACAAGCGACAAAAATGCACAGCTTGGTTTTTTTGCTTTGTTTTATTTGTTTTTAGTATTTTCCTACATTATGAGCTGCTTTTACTTCAAAAAATCCCTGCCGCCGCTGTGATAGGGGATTCACGTGGGTAGTGGAAGGGGGAGGGGGGGGGGGTGGTTGTGTGATGTGAAGGTTGCAGTATTTCCTTGATTAGAATGTATTTCAAGGCTACATTAATGGGTCGTTGTCGTCAGAGCTATCAGAGCTACCGACATCTGCTGGCCACTCACACAATTGGCATTTGTCTCCACCTTCAGCGTTATGGATCTTACAGGAAGGGCAATCCCACGGATTGGGGCCTGGCTGATTTGCGCCTTGCACCTGACTGTTCCTGCGTTGAGATTGCATCGCCCGCTTGGAATCAGCTGAATTTCGCGCACGCTTGCGTCCGCGTTGACCTGCTGCTCGACGCGCGCGGCGACGTCCGCGCTGACGGCTTGGTTGGCGTCCTCGTGGCGGCACAGTTGAGTCTGAGACACCTACAGTAAATAATAACGAAATGCGACCAGTGTTGCAGATATAGCATACACTAGTACCGTTTTCTTCTTCCTCTGAGCTAGAAGAAGAGTTGTCTGTGCTAGTAGTAGAAGAAGAGTTCTCAGATAGCGCGGGTTCAGCACCAGCTAGTTTGGCATCCACTTCTTCTTCTAAGTTGCAGCGGCAGATTTGAAAATGGTTCCATGCTGAGTCAACAAGCTGCGCCTTTTTAAACTGCTTCCGGTCGGCATCTTGCGTTGCAACACCGTGCATTCTGAGCCAGTCCTTTAGTTCCTTGACTACCATTTGGCTGGATGCAAACGCTTGCTTGTCTTGAAACGATGTAAGTAAAATGAAAACTTTGCGCCACGGATGCTCAACATTTCCAAAAGCCAAGTCCTGCTCCCTCTTTTCTTCCTCAGTAAGCTCCTGTGCACCGCGCCATCGTGGGTGAGCGGGAGCCTTTCCCTCGTTAACAAAATATGTGCGTGGTAAAGAAAGAAGCTCGTCAGGTGTCAAATGGGTAAGAGCGTTTATCTTTTCTTTACGGTTAGGAGGCAACTCCATCCAATTCATCGGCAGCTCATCAACCAGTCGGAATTCTGCTTTGTATTTTCCACACTTCATATGAGCAGGGCGTCCGGGCAAACCACCGTCGAAGTAGTCGCCATCAATTTCGATTCTTGTCAGGTTCCCAGCCGCCAACATCTCCTCCACATGCGCAGTCTCGTCCGGCTCTAGGTACTTGCTCAAAGATCGAATATCCTTTTTCAAACGTGGGTTGACGAAGTATCCCACAGGAAGCTTGCGAGGCATATCAGCCGCTGCAATACATCCAACGCCCCGGTATTGCAATATATACAACACATGCACGTGAGGTGGGGGGGGGGGGAGGGAAGGGAATAATATAATACAATACCGGGGCGCTGAATGAACAGTTTCACTGATGCTCCTTGGGGATTATCCTTCTCTCCATGAAATTCCTCCTGTGCGTCTCCCATTGTTTTGAAATCCGCAGTCGGTAACTGATCAGGATCCTCGTTCTTGGTGATGCGCCAGGCCAGAGGCCTGTTGTAATTCTTGAAGCTTTTGTTCATACATGGACTGAAATACGTCATCCAGTCGTAATTACATGCAAGAACAACCAACACAAAGGTCGATCTTTGTTTTTTGAAAGCAAGGATAAGTTTTAACAAAGCTTGAGCGATATTGGTTGTGAGGAAGGTGCTCTTCCACCCAATATCCATCACTCTGAATGACTGATCATTCCCGTCATGGCCGTGCCCAGGTGGCTTGCGATGAGATTCTACTTGCCAACGGATACCGCGGTCGACAACATTAAGCCCGATAAAGCCTAGCATAGCCCACGCAGTGTTATCACCGGCGCCGTCCCACTCCAGGAATAACTTCCAAGCTTGCATACTGCGAGGATGCCAAAGCTCCCAATGCAAAAGTGATGCAAGCATGGTGATATTACTGTTCACGCCATGCTCCACTGCGCCTTCCAGGTACGTGAAAATAAAGTTAGTATCGGTAGTGTAACAAGTGTTGATACCGACACACAGGCGAAAGACCATTTTCCCTTTAAAGTCTTTAGCAGCACGGCGACAAGATGGAATCCGCACAGGCGGCTTCATATCTGCAGATATAACAGTAGCATGGAGATCTTCTTGCGCACCCTTCTTGCGTTGCATGCTCGCTACACGGCACGTTCTGTGAATTTTGTGATGAAGGCGGCTCTGGCTGCGCCAAGTCTGAGCTGCTGTGTCACTCAGGAAACCTCGGGCATGCCGAACCGCAAGCCTCGTGCAGATGTCGCATTTGGAAAAGTCTCCCGCTGCAGCACAAAGATGTAGTGAGTAATGATGAATGCTATGCTATGCTAACGATTCAAACATCAATCAATTATATGCATATTACCTCGTACAAACTTGACGTTTGAGAAATCCGCTTTCCAAACTTTGTTGATTGTGTTGTCTGTTGGAGGCTTATCAGGATTCACTCTCTTAGAAGTTCCGTACCGTAGACACACTTCTTTCCAGTTGTCCCGAACATACTTTTGCACTCCGGCGTCCTCAGCCATTTCTTGTAGCCTCCATACACCGTCGCTACATATCTCGGGATGACTGTTTGCGAATTTTTCACATAGCAAAATTGCAACAAGATCTTCTGTTTCGGGAATTGCGGTTGACTTTCTGGCAAAGACCTTCGTGTTGTTGGCAAGAAGCTTGTGTGCTCGAGATAAAACTGCGTCGCTGATGCCGTGGATGCGCTGCCAAGCTGTTCTGCAGACAGCCTCCGTTAGGTACATATATTGAAACGAACCAATTTTAGTTTGGAAGGATTCAAGCTGAGCAGCTGTCCACGTGTAAAGCTCACTTAGTGACGATGCTGCGTTCTTCGCTCGCGTGTAGCACATCGCGCGTGTCGATGAATGAGTAACACTTCCACTTTTGACAGCAAACAGACTTCACTTCTCTATCCAGGTCTGCGAAGGTTATCCCCAACAACTTCTTGAGCGCTTCCTGTCTCTGTAACTTCACGTTTCCTTTGGTGCGGTGTTTCATTTTGTAGGGGCGAGTGGGATTTTTGCGTGCTCGTTGTACAGGAAGTGGTGACAATTTCATCAGGTCACATAACAGCTCATTTGATTCCATCAGCTCGTTGTAGTTGCCCAGAATACTAGATTCCGCACCAACATATTCGTCGTCGACCAGAGGGGGGAGCCTAGTATCGCTAGGATCGGTAGGTTCACGGTAGCACTTCGAATCATTATCCGAATCGCCTTCGTCAACGCTCTAAACAAACCACAATAGCTACCAACTTCCGCAAGCAAGCAAAAGAGAAAGAGAATTACCAAAGATCCAGTAGGAACAAAAAGTCTCCCACTATTATCTTTGAACTTGACCGGACTACTCTGCGGCTCCTCCCTCTGGTCCACGTCAGTATCGATGTCAGAACCAAGTACCTGTAAATAAATCAAATAAGAAGCTACCTAGTGATTGATTTTATTTATTTATTACCTTCGTATTACTAGAGCTTGATTTTTCCAGCACAACTGTAACGCTAGAGCTCGCCCTTCGCAGAAGAGTATTCTGACTTTCTGCAGCTGAAACAGAAGTAACGCTGTTGAGCAACTTCATTTTCTGCTCTGTTGACATAGATAAAGATCTTGACACCGGCTACGAAGTTGCGCATCCATCGGAAGTAACACTACTAACCGTGCTCAAAAGCGCAAGCTTCTCTTCGTGCGTCAATGACACTAACTTCAAAGGAATAGGATGCTCTTGCTCAGGAACAATGAAACACACATGGCCAATGTCCGTCTCGTACAAAAATACCGGAATTTTAGCGCGTTGCTTGGCAGCTTCTTTCAGCCAGTGCGGGTATGCATCGCTCGGTAGCGTAGTGATGCTTAAATCCGGATTCGGCGCATAATTGAGCAAAATCTCTTCATCTTTGCCTATTGCAGTGCTCACCGTGACGATTGGAGTCCCCTTGCTGATCTGGAAAAGAATGCACGTAACAATCATGTATGTATGATGTATACGCATGTATATATGTAATAATGCATGTGCATTTGCATGTTTTTTTATTTTATGTATGGCGACTGTCACATTACTAGTTACGCATGTGAATTGTAGCAATTTTCATATATGATGTACTGGTTATTAATTTACCTTCACGTTAGGTCGGGGAGTATCGTCAAGCTTCTCAGGACTCGAGTTGAATCCTTTTGATGAAGAATTTATTAGATGCAAAGCATTTCTGCTTGAAGGGGAAATAAAGTGAATGGGATGCATGCCAGTTTGAAGTAAGTTCCCAATTTTCATAGTAAAATGCTCTGATAAAGCAGTACTACGATCAAGATTCAGAGCACGTCCGCCCGCTTCCAGGATCCCAAGCTCGAAGGAAGGAGGAAGGTATATACTGGCAAAAACTCCGTAACCACCATCGCGGTGGGCCACGTAAATCGGCGCTTTGGCAGCCCTCAGCATGCCTAGAGAGAGAGAGAGAGAGGGAGACATTAATGTTTGTGTCTTTGTCTCTCTCTCTCTCTCTATCTCTCTCTTTTTCAGCGACAACAGCGACAACAGCAACAGCAACAGCAGCAACAGCGATAACAGCGACAACAGCAACAGCAACAGCAACAGTAGTTTTGTTAGGTGAGTGCACCAACATCATGCCCCCCCCCCCCAGCATGAGCACCACCAGCAGAGTAAGGCATGGTTTGTGTGAACAAAATTTTTTCAGGAAGCGAGAGTGGAAGGGGAGCTAGCCCCAGTCATGATGTTGATGCTGATATTTAGTTTACTTAATAGGAGCAAGTAGTTTTGTTAGGTGAGTGCACCAAACATCATGCAACCCCCCCCCCCCCCAGCATGAGCACCACCAGCATGGGACACTCCCTTTACCCTCCTGATAACTCGCGCTAGTTGGCTTGAAATAGGTTTAAAAAATGAACTTACATCAAATGCGAATTACGCAATCAAAGTAACGAAGTAAGTTCATTCTTTAATGCCATGTGCAGCACAGGGCCACCCCCCCCCCCACCCCCGCATTTTCGCACGTCACTGTCTGACTAGGCCATGGCTTGTGGGAACCAGGAGGAATTGGGAGCTCATATTTGCACTGTAGGTAGCCACAGCATCGATCTTGATGCTGGTGTAATGTTTTTGGAATTCAGATAAATATTGAAGTTGGGGGAGTGTCCCATGTGTGACCCCCCCCCCCCACATTTTTTAAGTGTTGACAAAAGTTTGTGCAGAGCTTTCTCCACAGACCATCTTGTACGTAACAAAAGAAATGGATTCCCGCCTAATCTGGTCTATGTAATAGGCGGGAATGCTGTTACATCTTCTCAAAATACTTTCCTCGTAATACAAACTCTGCACAAACTTTTGTAAAAAATCAAGTCATAGACATAGGTTTATCAAACTGCTCGCTCGTGGCAAATAGATTCAGTTGGGTTGTCAAATATTAGGAATTAATATGTATGGCTTCAACAAACATTTGACTGTAGCTTATCTTACCGTATCACTTGATTTGTGAGGAGGCAGGGAGGAATTTCAACA
>WBZZ01003897.1:77500-94654 GCA_019918135.1 Paulinella micropora
GCATGGCAGCTAGCGCTTTTACCGGTAACACCACACCCCCACGCGGCACCGGTCTCCCCCACCCCACCCCGCAAAACTCACCAAGTTTTTTTGAGTTTGCATTAGCGTCGATGGCGCTGAGACGTTGATTTTGACTACATGGATTAGGTTCTTGTATCGCTTCCTTTTCCTTTCTTTTCTTTGCCAGATGCTTGTAATTGTTTGGCATTGCTTTTATTTTGTTGTTTTTGTGTGGGGGGTGCACTTGTAGGTTTGCGGGTGCATATGCGCTACTACTAGCGAGATAACCAACGTTTAAAGATATTTTTGAATGCAAGGATAAGTTTCTAACTTACTGAACTTAGTAATCTTAAATAATAATATTATTACACCTAGATTTGTGTTATTAATTGAGAATTCAACTAATCTCTTTACTTGCATAGTCAAAAACCACCCCCCCCCCCTCCCCCTTCCACTACCCACGTGAATCCCCTATCACAGCGGCGGCAGGGATTTTTTGAAGTAAAAGCAGCTCATAATGTAGGAAAATACTAAAAACAAATAAAACAAAGCAAAAAAACCAAGCTGTGCATTTTTGTCGCTTGTTTCCAGCATAGTCTTGTCGTCGCCGGCATGAAAAAAAAGTGGAAAAATTAGGTGTCAGACCGGTTTCTGTCCACCTCCGGAGGTGAAGTCTAAGTGGTTGACTATTAATAAAAACATGTTTTAATATCATTTTATTATGTTCTGCAACTAAATACTGAATTTCCCTTCATTTGCACAAGTTTTCTGAAAGTTGCTAAAAATCTTGGAAAAATTTCGGAAAAAGTGATACCCCCATCTTTGCCGAATGGTTAGTTGTTTTTCTTCTCTCTCACTTTTTTTAGAGCCACTGCTTTTTTAATAAAAAAAGTCAAATTTAGAAAGAAAAAGTGGCGCGGACGCAGCGACGGCCCGAGGGCGCGAAGAGCGCGTTGGCGAGCAGGCACGCCAGCCTCCAGCAAGATGTCAAGAGTAGCACCGCCGCGCCCCACAGCGCCAACGAAGCAGCCCCGCCCCCGCCCGCGGTTGTGCCCAGGGTTGCGGACAACGCGGCCGCGCTGGCCGTGGCGCCCAGCGTGCTGGCACGCTGGCTAACACCAACATCACACAACAGACAGCGCGAGCGTATCAGAACAACGATCCTGTCTTGTTTTTCTGGCCTCGCTTGCTTGTGTGTGTGTGTCTCTCTCTCTCTCTCTCAGTCCGCACCCGTAGCAGCGGCCATCACCACAGTTAGCAGAGGCATCCTTTTTTTTTGTTGTTTCGTCCGGGAGTTTTTGATAAGACGTTTTTCTCCTCCCCTGCTTCCTTTCCCCGTCTTTTTTTCCCCTTTGCGACTGGCCGGGGGGGGGCCGTCTTACCAAACCAAGAAACAAAAACAAAAAAAGTGGGGGGGGGGGGGCAGACTTCTTCCTTTTCACAGCCGCAGACCCCCGCAAACTTCTCGACAAGCGGCTAGCGCCGTATTTTGCGAGTAATTTGGGCCGCAAAAATCAACAGTTTTTTTCTTTTTTTTTTTAGTGCAGGACAGTGGCTAGATTAGTATGAGGTGGGGAAGGATTGGCGGGCGGGGAGAAATTTCAAGCTAAGGATTTTTTTTCCCGCCCACCAATCCTTCCCCAGTTTTCTTTTTGGTAGAGCAATCGATTTCCGAAATGAACTTAAAAAAACTTGGCTGGTACTACTAGAGAATCCCGCCACCGGTGGTCGTCCCCCCGCCCCCCCCCTCTCTCTCTCCATGCACATTTGGGGATGTGGGCGGGGCGGGCTGGACGCGAAGCGGCCGCCCGCGCGGGCCGCCGCGGCGGTCGGCCGGCCACTGCTACTTACCCCCGCACACAGACGAGGTGCCAGAGAAAGTGGTGGTCATGACATTTTGGCAGTGAATGGATTATAGTGCACGGAGTTGTGAGGGGGTGCAGGAAAAGTTCAAACAACAAGGAGCCAAAAAAGATTTTTACAGGAGTGCTCTTGCGGAGAATAAGTAAGAACACAAGTGACGTCAGGAAACTCTTTTTTAATTTAGTAAAGAAAAGTTTTGGACACAAAACATGCAAAGATTTCTGGCGACCGCTGCTACATCGCCACAGAAAATAACAAGCTAATACACAGCCAGTACATTCGCTCATACATCAGGGTGCGTGCCAAGTGATCTGCACGGTAGTGCTACGCAGTGCCTACGCCTTCGTCTGGCTGTCCCAATGGAGCTAAAAACCCAGATAAAGTCGGAGCTGCCAAGTACGCGTTCAGTATACGTTTGCGACGTAGTGCAGAGTAGTAATTTTCCCAATCCCAACGGCCAGTGCCCGATGCAGTGTCCAGCACGTAAGAGAGATGTCCATAAAAACCTGTAGCAAGGTCGTTGTCTTCGTATTCGGTTTGCATTTCTTGCTTAAGGGCTTGTAACTCTTGTAGGACAGCGCTGTTGCTGCCGACGGCCAGCTCATGGAAACGCCTTCTTACCATTGCACGCATGTCATCTTCGGTGATAGACGGTTTCAGGCTTGGTAGGACATGCTCTCGCACGGCCTCATCGACTTGGATTACAAGCCTTCCGCCGTTTGCCAGCAAGTACTGACGAAGCACGTACTCCGCGCGAGCGTCCGATTGTAGGTATATTTTGGCACTGATTTTTGCTGGGATCCGTTTTGATTTCGTGCGAAGCTCTTGCCAGGTAAAAACCTTCCCGTTGGGGAGGGTAGTGGCTTGGAGCTCGTAAGGCTTGCGCGCGTTCTGCCGCCGCTTGTCGTTCAGCTTCTTTTCTAGTTCTGCTACCTCTTCATCGTCTTCCGTGTTGTCATCGTCTTTGAGCTTTGTATTCATCCACGCGCGACAAGCTTGTAACAATTCTGAGTCGCTTTTTCTACCTGGTCCCATTTTCCCGTAGAAATCTTCACTATTGGTACAGGCCTTTTCCCAGCCCTCTAGTCCATTGTCGATGCTAACTTTGGTGTAGTTTTGCATAACAAGCTGCTTTTGGACTTGCTCAAAGAGCTGGTATTGCGCTTGCGTGGTGTTAGCCTCCTGAAATTTGTTACTAATTGAGCAGCATTTTTTGGAGTTCTTGGGGTGGAAGTTTGACCGGTGGTTCCAATCTGTTTACGGAGGCACTAGCGTCAATGGCCAGTTCACCGCCGTGCTCGCATAGGAGCCCGCACAGAACCGTCTCGATAGAATCATTCATCTGCTGATCCCAATACCCTATTTTGTTTGTTTCTTGCTTGCACTTTTCTTCCAGCTGGCTCCATGTCAGCAGTGCAAACTTGCCAGCGCGCCGCGGAGATATGGAGGACGGTTCTGCCAAACGCTGCTTCTGCTCCGATTGCTCACTGCAATCGGGCTCTGCGCAAGCACCTGATATGTTGTTGCCGCATTGTTTGCATTCTTTCTTACGCCTTTTTTGCGTCGTCGTGTCACTAAACATCGGCGCGCACGCAACTTACTTTGTTTCTGTAGTTTAATGATAGATCTGGCAGCCGTCAGGGGAAAGCATGTTTTTTTTGTTCCTAGCCTCTCCTGCTCCCCCCCCCCCCCCCCTCTCTCGTGGCCCTCACGAGAACTTCAAACAAAGCCTGTAAGAGTTGTGGGGTGGTGGGGGAGAGATTTTACGGTACGTCGCTCTACCGTGCTATGTCAGAGAGAGAGGGAGAGAGCCCGGAAGGGTAGGAAAAGAAATCCACGCCACTGTAGAAAATGGGGAAGGAAAGTGGCGGGGGGGGGCCGGCCAAAAAACGAAATCTGTCCTTTTTTTTAGTGCAGGAAATTTCGGCAGTGGCTGGATTAGTCTGAGGAAAAAAGCTGGGGAAAGATCGGCGGGCGGGGAAAAAATCCTTAGATTGAAATTTTTCCCCGCCCGTCGGCCTGGCTCAACTTTTTTTCAAGAGGAAGCAGCCCAGACACGCACACCCCATCGCCTTTGTAGGAATTGATTTTTTAAAAAAAGATATCTTCTGTCCTCAACTAGATTTTTTTAATGAATTCTTTTTTAAAAAACCCCGGGGGAGGGCCGGAAGGAGCGATGGCAGGGGACGGACCCACCTGCACAAAATAACGCTAAAATTTGCAGAGTCATTTCACTTGCGACTTTTGCGCAACGCGTCCTTGCATTCGGCTAAACGGTTGAACAGAGCATTCAACTCGGCACGGTACACGTCCTCCGAGATCAGGATCGAATCGAGACCACGCGTAAGAATTTCCAGGGACTTATCGCTGAGCGGGGCTGGTACGTTGAAAATGTCAGCTTTAGCTAGCTCCTGCCTGGCCTCGCAAAAATTTGTGATCAGGCGTTTCACACATACCTGCCGCAAACGATAAAGAATTTCCTTTTGCCACGCCATGCAGCCTTTCATCCAGCGTAGGTATCTCTCGATCGCAGCCCCCGATTCTGCTACTAGGCTATCCGGCAGAAACTTTGTCGACCAGGGCGCAAAAGATTCCAAGGGAGGGCCACAGGACACCGAGGGGAGCATGTAGGACCAGAAATACGCAAATTCCTCGTCAAAGAATTCCTCATACAGTTTTTCTACCTCCTCGTCAAACGACCGAGTAAACTGCTGGAACTGCGTTAACGTAGTCTTGTGATCGAGCCGAAGCTTGCCCAGTGCTTCTTCTTCTGCTCGTGAGTTCGAGGTGGTTTCATCGTGGTCCAAGCGCTTGGCGCGTTTGGCCGCACGTGCTGCCCGGGTGGGTACGTGTTGTCGGCGGGCACGGACGGTACGGGACATGTCGAAATCTAAAAAAATAATACCACGGCGACTACATGGGGGAGGTTGTGGAACAACGAGCACAGAAAAAAATCGACGGAGAGAGGGAAATTGACAGGAAGAAAAACATGCGTACTTAGCTTTCTTTTTCGATAGTGACACACAAAACCATTACACAGAAAAACATCCGCACTGGCGCACACAAGCCAAACCGGCCGCAGACCCCCCCCCCCCCCCCCGCTTTGACAAAAAAAAGAAAGACAAAAAATCACTCCCCGGTCTTTTCTTTGGCTGCCTGTGGCAGATCGGCTCTTTCGGCCCCCCCCCCCCCCCCGGGGGGGCCGCCCTAAAAAAAAGGGGGGGGGGCCGAGAGCGACATCCCGAAAAAAAAAAGAAAGGGGGGGGGGGGCCGAGAGCGACCATCCCAGCAAAAGGGGCGGGGAAGGGGGGGAGGGAGGGAGGGCAGGAGCTTCAGAAGAAGGAGTGAACCAAAGAAAAAGAAGAAAGGTGCCCGGTGATGCCAACCACGTCCTTGTACCCCCACACGCGCGAACAAGTGCAGCAGTGGTTGCGAACGGAGCTGGAAGCGCGGGGTGTGCGCGGCGCCACGCTCAGGATCATAGCCAGAATACTACAATACCGCGACCGCGCGGGCCTGCTGCGCCTGACCGAAGAGGATATCAAGTACATGGTCGACAACGCGAAACCAAGCCTAGACCCCGACGTGGCGCTGATCTTGCGGGACTTGTGCCATGACCTGCGCAGCGACACACAAGAACAGACACTTGTGGCACGGGCCGAACCCGCGGGCTCGGGGAACGCCCAGCGTGAGGCCGAACAAGCCGTACCAGTCAAACACTCAGGAAACGCCCAGCGTGAGGCCGAACCCGCGACTGGCCCTACCGAACGTGAGCAGGCCGAACAACTGTACTGCATGGCCGAGTCCTATTTCTGCGGGCACGGGGTAGCCCAGGACTACGCACAGGCGTACCATTACTACGCCCGCTCCGCGTATTTGGGAGACAGCGACGCGCAGTTCAGCCTCGGCAAATGCTATTTCTACGGCCACGGCGTACAACCAGAAATGAAGCAGGCGGTCCAGTGGTTCCAGAAAGCGAAGGCCCAGGGAGACGTAGACGCCATGTTCTACCTGGGCGTCTGCTACTACCACGGGCTTGGTCTGGACGAGAGCCAGGGCCGGGCCGCCGGCTATTTTGAGAGAGCAGCCGACAAAGGTGACGCTGGTGCGCTGTGCAACCTCGGGGTTTGTTATTTGCAAGGGTGCGGGGTGGTGCAAGATCCTGTCGCCGCGGTCAAGTGGTTCACGCTGGGTGCGGCTCGGCACGACGCGGTCGTAGATAGATAGATAGATAGATAGATAGATAGATAGATAGATAGATAGAGAGAAAGAGAGAGATAGAGAGATAGAGATAGATAGATGGATAGATAGATAGATAGATAGATAGATAGATAGATAGATAGATAGATAGATAGGTAGGTAGGTAGGTAGGTAGGTAGCTAGGTAGGTAGGTAGGGGTAGGTAGGCAGGCAGGTAGGTAGGTAGGTAGGTAGGTGGTTTCCGTTCGGACAGCCCGCCCTTCTTTGCTGCCTCCGCGGGCCGCTAGCCGGGCCGCTGCCCCCAGATCTGCTGCCACTCCTTCAGAGCGGCGTCGATGGCCGCGAACACCTGCAGCGACCGCCCGCCGCGCATCGCCGCCAGCACGCGGTGCAAAAAGATCCTCGTCAGCAATTCCTGGTCCGCCGCGGGCCGCATCGCCGTCCTCAGCTGCAGCCCCCGCCCCGCGCCCAAATGGTGGTCCAGCAGCGCGGGCCACGCCAGGTAAAAAAACAAGTGCACCGGCACCAGCAGGTCCAGCCGCAGCGTCCGCGCGTGCTTCGCCTCGTCCAGGGCGGCCGCTATTGACGACACCTTCGTGCCGGGCGCCGCGTAGCAGTGTTCGCCCGGCGCAAGTGTAGCGGGCAGCGCCGCGCTCAGCACCGGGCCCCACGCCTCGGGCGCGACGTTCGCTACTTCGGCGGGTAGCCTGGCGGACACAGCAGCGAACAAACGTTGGTGCGAGTGCGTCCCGTGCTCGTGGCCGTGGCGTCTCACAACCTCGTTCTGCACGTGCCAGCGCAGCAGCAGCTCCACGCAAGCCCTCGCGCAGCCCTGCTTGCTCACGCGGCCGCTGTCCCACGCCAGCTCCGCCTCTACGTACTCGGCCAGCCGTGAGACCAGCGCCCTGCGCGGCCGCGCGTCGTGTTGCCACTGCAGATTGGTTGGAATTTGTGTCCACTCCACGGGCACCAGCGGCTCGTCCGTGTCTTGCGCCAACACCTCGCACAGGCGCAACCTCAATTCGCTCCAATCCCAACGGCCGACCACAAAACACAGACTCAGCTGAGAGGCCAGCATCGCGTCGTCTGTTTTCAGGCCCCGCGCCGCGCACAGCCACTCCACGTACATCGACACCACCGACCTGATGTTGGTCTGGAAAGAAACGCCCCCGTGACACAAACGATCTACAGCTCGCCACGCAGTCAGATCCTCCTCGCCGACCTCCTCGTCCGCTTCTGCTTCGTCGTCCTCAGCTTGCGTTTGTGATAGGAGCGGTTCGACCGCCGCGGCGCGCGCCGGCGTTGTCGAAAATAAGAACCTGAAACGCCGGCAGCCGACACGTGCTGTAGAGCTAGAGCGGGGCTCCTCTGCCAGCAGAGGAGCCCCGCCCTGCTCGGTCGATTGTCTTCTCCGCCGCCGCACTTCGGTCCTCCTTTCCCCGCTGGTCCAGTTCCGGTCAGGGGTTTTTTTCTTGGCGTGCTCCTTTTTCCTCTCCCCCCAAAAAAAAGGGGGTGGTCGGCCGGCTCAGAAAGCTTAAAAAGACAGCCAGGCAAAAAAAGATAGGAAGTGGGAGAGTCCCCCCCGCCCGGCCGCTCTTCCCCCGTCGAAATTGGACTGCCTTCCCCCCCCCCCCCTTTTTTTGGCCGCGCCTCCCCCGCCTAGCTCGGGTTGGCAGCAATTCTTTTTTTGGAATTTTGTTCATGGCCCTCCCCTTCCCCATGTTTGCAGGGGATATATGAAGAGGGGGGGGGGGCCGACCGGGAGGAAGGAACCGAAAAGAGTCTGGGCGAGGGCCGGGGGGAGGGGGGGTGGAACAATAAATTCCTGTAAAGGAAGAAGATCGATGAATCACACCACTTTGTACAACTCTAGTTCCAATTGATTTTTTGCCGTTCCCCCGACCTGTGCAGGGTAGAAAACTTAGCTAATTCCAAGCTTACCACAAACTTAGGAAATGTGTGTGTCATGTGTGTTTCAGCAAACAATGAAAAGAAAAATCCATTTTTATTAATTAAAAAAAACTCAATAGCCGTCAGCTTTTTTTAAAAATACTGTTTACTCTACTAGGACCACGCAGTCGCGCAACGCTAGCGCCACCTCAGAGTTGCCATCGCCAGTGTCCTCAGCGGCTTCGTACAATCCGCCCGCCAGCCGCTGCCACGGCTCGGTACCGCTCTGCCGGTCGTAGTACAAATAAAACAACGATAAACCGGTCGGCCGCACATAGTGTCCGGCCTCGATGTCTGCTAGCAGGCGCTCCAGGCGCTCGAACCTAGAATGCAGCGGCGGGTCGTACAGCACGCCGTCCACCTCGAACCAGTGCGGGTTGAAGCGGATGTACACGACCGGCACATTTCGAAAGTTTTCGTTGGCCGCTAGTGCCGTGTTGATCCGGAGCATGCGCACGAGCTCGCGCCGGTACCGCCGACGCGCAAATTCGTCGTTGCACAGCAGCAGCAGACATTTACGGTCCGCGGGTAGCGACTGGAACTTGAGCAAGTGAAAGTCGGGGCGCGCGCTCACAGCGCCGACGATCGGGGTGATCTTCTCGTTGCAGTGCTTGTAGAAAATTGCATTGGCGAAGTCTCGGTCGAACGCCCAGCCCTTGGCCGCGAGAAACTCTGCCAACTGTTGTTCGCTCTTGAAGCGCTTGGCAATGCCCTCAGCCGTGTGGCACCGCTGCACGTGGTCGTCCAACGACCGCGCGGTTTTGCAGCGCGTCGTGCACTGAACCACGCCGTGAGTACCGTCGTACTTAGCAGTGCTGAACGACGCAAATTCACACACGTGCTTCCATCGCTTGCTCTCTTCATGCCTCTGTTCATGTCTTTTGAGACTATCAGAGGTTGCAAACCGACTTTCGCACTGGTCGCAGGCATAAGATCTCTCGCCCGTATGCGTCCGCATATGTGTTTTGAGATTGCTAGCGGTTGCAAAGCGACTGTCGCATTCAGTACACGCGTAAGGTTTCTCGCCCGTGTGTGTCAGCATATGTGTTTTGAGAGTGCCAGCTTTGGCAAAGACGGCGTCGCATTCAGTGCATGCAAAGGGTTTCTCGCACGTATGGGTCCGCATATGTGTTTTGAGAGTGCCAGCTTCTGTAAAGACGGCTTCGCATTCATTACACGCGTAAGGTTTCTCGCCCGTGTGTATCCGCATATGTGCTTTGAGATTGCCAGCTTCTGCAAAGTGAGCGTCGCATTCAGTACACGCGTAAAGTTTCTCGCCCGTGTGTGTCCGCATATGTGCTTTGAGATGGCCAGCTTGTGTAAAGACGGCATCGCATTCAGTACACGCAAAGGGTTTCTCGCCCGTATGGGTCCGCATATGTTTTTTGAGAGTGTCAGCTCTAGCAAAGACGGCTTCGCATTCAGTACACGCGTAAGGCTTTTCGCCAGTATGGGTCCGCATGTGTGTCTGGAGGCCAGAAGGTTTAGCAAAATATTTGTTGCACTGGGCACAAGAAAAGCTCTTTGTCCTCGCTGGTTGTGAATTGTATGTGATTTCTCGCTGTTTTTTTCTTTTCTTTGGTCTGGGCTCTGCTTCACAGGCGGTGTCGGCCGCCGCGCCCTTAGGTAGCGCGGTAGTAGTCGTCTGTTCTTCTTGTCGATCTGCGTGCCGGCGCTTCTTTTTGTTGGCAACGTACTTTCGCGCATGGCTCTGGCACAGCCTGAAAAGCAATTGGCGCGGGTCCACACCCCGCACGCGGCCGCGGCGCACGAAGCAGCGCTCGCACGCCGGCTGCCATTCTGTCGAACCCGCGGTGCGGTAAGCCAGCCCGCAATCGCGCACGCACAGGCAGTTGTCGCCTAGGGTCGCCACCGCGTCGCGGCTGCCGTACTGGTTCACAAAGTGCTGCACGGCGCGACTGTCCATTCCTCTTTCATTTTTTCTTTTTGTTTTGGCCTACGGATTTTTTTTCTTCCTCCCGCTCACTGTCTGGCGCTCGGTCCCTTCCTCCTAGTGCCTCTCTAAAGGCCGCCCCCCCCCCTGTATCCAGCGTTTTTTTCGAGGGGGGGCCGAAAAAAGCCATGCGTGATATCGGCTATAAGGAAGAGAGAAAGGTCGGGTGCCGGTATGAAAATGTCCCCCTCCCATCCCCCCCCCCTCCCCCGTCTTCGTCTCTTTGTTTTTGCGTGCACTGCTCCTTTCCTTCAAATAGACACGACGGCCTGCTGGCCCGGAAAGGTTTCAAAAAGAAGCCAGACAGAAAGGACAGGAAGCAGGAGGCTTTTTTTCCCGCCCGGCCCCCCCTCCCGTCCGTGCTCTGCCTGTCACAGGGATGAAGAGGGGGGGGGGCCGACTGGCGGGAAAGGAGTTGAAAGAGTCTGAGCGAGGGCCCGAGGGAGGGAGAAGCTGAGGGGAATGCGCATACAGAGAGGATGCCCAGCTTCGAAAAAAAAGAATCACCTACAAAACCAGTCCAAATCATAAAAAGGCGTGGCAAACAAAAACACAGAGCCAAGACCGCTGCATGCAGACAGAACTATTCCCTGTTGCTGCACCCCCCGCCGTGGCCGCCGTGGCGGCGCCCCCTGATGACGAAGCCAGCGCAGTCGGAGCCGGTGACCCAACTAATGTCTTGCAAGAAGCTCAATTGCTCATGGGCATGGGACCAGCAGATTTTGCCAACATCCGGCGCAGTCAGGACGGTTTCTTTTGCATTTCCGATGCCATTTGTGTCTTTACGGACTGTTCTGAAACTTCCGCCAGAAAAAAGTGGTCACAGGTGGCACTAAGGCTAGGCCGGCCCGCCCGGGGATCCAACATCACCCAAACAATTAGTGGTCAGGAGTGCCACCGGGGGAATACGTTTGATTTTCCCGTGAAGTTTTTCGCGTTTCCGCGGCGGGCCGCACGGGCCGACGAGCGTGAGGTGGCACCGGCGCAGGAGGTCAAGGAGGGCGAGCGCCGGGCTGCACAGTGCACGACCTTCAAGGGCCTGCTGACAATTTTGAGTCACCTCGAGCACCCGAGATGCAAGAAGCTGCGCGAAGAAATGGCCCGGATCGCAAACTCGAGCTGCGGCGGGCGACGAGGCACTCGAGAAAGCCTTGCCGGTAAGAAGGCAAGAACTGCCCTCCGACGTCCGCGATCTGATGCGCGCAGGCCTGGCTGGCTTTGGCGACTCGACAAATACCGTAGCCCTCAAGACCATGGTCGCGCAGCTGGGCACGATGGTGGAGATGAAAGATAAACTGCTCGAGGCCAACTCGAGGATCATCGAGCAGCAGACAGCTCGGCTCGAGGAGCAGACAGCTCGGCTCGAGGAGCAGACTGCTCGGCTAGGGGAGCAGTCTGCTCGGCTGGCGCTGGCAGACGTGGCCTTGAAGCAGCAACAACTCATCACGAGTTTGCAGGAAGAGAAGGCTGCCAAGCGCCGCAAGCTGTTGTTGGGCGCGGTGCCAGTGTTCTCGGCGGAGGATGCTACTAGTAGCGAGAGCGACAGCAACGACTACCCGCCTGGCTCGACCTGCAAGGGAGACCCGCGTTGGTCTCGGCTGATGACTGAACAAGCTAGAGTTTTTGTTGAACGGCTAGCTCGTGCTATCACATCCTATACCAAGAACGTACGCGACCAGTACCTCAACACAGAGGAACCAGAAGAGGATATCGAGCCTGAAGTCTGGCAGCAAGCCAATGACGAAGCAATCGAAGCGTTGCGGCAAGCGGTCGCAGAGATTCTGCGTCCCGCGCCTGGTGCCTTAGCTCGTTTCCAGGCGGTCAACGGTACCCAAATCTATAGCGAGATCGTGCGGATAGTTTGCAGGAGACTCCCGCGCCGGACCCAAAACTCTACCAATTTGCCTCTCGCACACTTGTTTTTGTATCTCGTGGCCAAGAACAAATTCTTTGCGCAAGTGGCCGGCAACGAAGATGACGCAGACTTGGCTAGAGACATTGAGCTCGAGACTACACTCGGCGAAGAAGTTCTGGGAGACGATAATTTTTGTTTACCCTCGATGAGCCGCACGGGCTGGTGCGCAAAGACGGCGCAGAACATTCGTTGCTTACAGAAATGTTGAGACAAGCACGAAATGGCGACGCCCCGCCCCCCTCCTTTTCCTCCTTTCCTCCCTTCCTTTCTTGAGATTCTCTTTTCTGAAAACTAATTGTACAATAGAAAGTGAAAAAAGGAGGGAGGTACCACGTTCCTGCCGGCACTAAGGGTTTGGGGCCTGCTCGCCGTCTCAACGTGTAACAACAAAAAGTCAGGTCAGGGTGGGGAGGGTGGGTTTGCCCTGTGGTGCCACCAGTCGAGGGACAAAATGCAGTAGACTCGGGCCGGCCGGGGTAAGGGTGACGTGGCACGGTGGTTTCGTCGTGACCAGGCCAGAACCCTCGAGTCTTCGACCGAGGGAAGTGGGTAGCAGCCGGAACGAACCCTTTGCTATTTTTGCCCCCGCCGCTGGCGATTTTTTTCCCGGGGGAACTTTACCGCGCCGCAAAAACACGGAGAAAAATTTTTTTCGTCTGCACCACTACTACTCTTTTTTTAATCTGTTAAGCCGTATTTTTTTATTGTCTTGCTTGTATGTACAGAGAATCCCTGAGACATGCCGCGTGCCAAGAAGAAGGAAGCAAGCGAGAAGGAGGAAAAAAAGGTTGGACTGGTGCTGTACCAGAAGCTGGACTACGCCCGTCTCGAGAACATCTCCATACTAAACGCCCACTTCGATCCAAACGAAGTGATATCCGTGAAGAGCCTGCTTGCTGCGCACAAGGCCAGGTGTTTGCAGAAGTCAAGTACACTGAGAGCGAGAAGTTCGAGGGATCCAGGCTGTGGAGTGGCGAGTCCGTGGGCATGGTGAGCGGATGGATCTGCCGTCTCGTCGCGGGCGAGCTCTACGAGTGGCTGGACATCAAGAACGCCTGCTGCACAATCCTGCTGCAGCTTATGGTGAAGAACGACATTAAATTGCCACCGATGATCAAGCGCTTCGTGGCGGGGAGCGCGAGGCCATGATTACGGAGCTGCTGGCCGAGGTAGGGATGGAGGACAACAAGGCAAACCGCAAGTGGGGCAAGCAGTGTTTTCTGGGCGTCATCAATGGCCAGGCAGTGCTGGGAGACCATGAACGCGACTGCCCGATCCTGCGAAATGGAAACAGGTTTGGGTCAACCTTGTACCCAAGTTCCAGAGGCTGGCCGAGTTTCAACCTCTCTGGAAGAACGTGGAAGGCCGAGAGGACAAAGAAACACAACAAGAACGGCACGTTCATTGCGTACGTGTGGCAGCTCTACGAACGCAAGATCATGCAAGGCGTCGTCGACTTCTTCCATTCCATCAAGGACGGCAGGGACAAGTGCGTGTACAGGGTCGGGGTGTGGAAACATGACGAGATCGGTGTGCACAAGCTACCTGGCGGCGAGCGGATCATGACTGACGAGATGATCGGGCGCGTCAAGCAGCACGTCAAGGCCGAGTTTGGCTTTGAGCTAGACTACCACTCCGATGACTGTTCCCCTACGGAGGAAGACTGGAACATCTACTATGGCGCTCGGTGCCTCCACCTGATCTCTAACAATTTGGAACGCTGCATGCACGAGCTCGTCCTGTACGGCAGCAAGCACAAGCACGTGCGCTTCGATGGTGCGGTCCTGCGGCCACATGAATCGATTCCCGGCGTCTACACGAAGATCAATGCGAGCTTCGCCGCCTACGTAAACACTGCTTTGGCTGCCTCTGTCTACTACCGAACGGGTGAATCGTCTGTCCTCTCTCGAGGAACGGTACGAGACTGGCCATCACCCTCGTTTTCCTGTCCTGTGCAAGGACCAGATGCAGTCCAACTGGATAAGCTTCAGGAACTGCACGTTCGATATCAAGGAGCTGCAACTTTACACGTGGGAACAAGTGGCACAAGCGGGCAAGCAGCCTCCCTTTACGGATCATTTCTACGACGTCGAAGTGGACATCGCTAAGCTGGAGGAGTCGGCGAATCACCCCGACGAGTGGCTGACCCGATGTGGACCGGTCTGCTGCGGTACCAGCTTTCTCAGGAGATGGCGGAGTTCATGGAAGTGAGCTTGGGTCGCGTGCAGTACCCGGTCTGTGCCTACGACGACTGGCAGGGCTTGCTGTACATGGTAGGCGATACTCGCACGGGCAAGGGCACTGTCATCAAGGTGCTGAGGGCCATGAAACCCAGCCACAAGGTGGGGCCTTGGCACTGTCATCCGAAGGCAAGTTCGGCATGCAGGGGGTGTACCTGAAGGAGCTCTTGGTGGTGGACGATATGCCGATCGGCTTCGAGAAGGCGCTGGACCAGTCCTTGCTGCAACGCATGGTCCTCCGGTGAGATGGTGCCAGTCGAACGCAAGTACCTGACGGGGATAACAGATCATGTTTGGACAGTGCCACAGGTCTGGGCTGCCAACCATGTGGTGAATTACAAGGATAACCAAGGGCAGATAGGTGACCGACTTCATGTTTTCTTCTTTCGCACAGAAATGAAAGAGAAGAAGCCTCGAGCGGAAGACATCATCGAGAAGGAGCTGCCGTACATCCTTCTGCGATGCGTCGAGCGTTATAGGTCCCTGGTGGAGCAGAAGGGTCGCTGTGATTTTTGGCTGCACCACATCGCGCCCGAGGAACTGTGCAAAAACAAAAGGGATATCCAAAGCCAGACGAACCTGTTGAGCAAGTTCCTCAACGAAGGTAGCACCGAGTGGCGCGTGCAAAAATTACTGGCTACTTCACTCCGTGGGACAAGTTCGAGCGGCCTTTGTCAAGTTCTTGAAAGATGACCAGCGCTCGTTCTTCGTCAAGTTCGACGACATCGGGAACACCGCGTTGCGCAGGCAGGGATACGAGGTGTTCAGAGGCGAAAAGAAATGCAACTTCTGCAAGTATTGTAGTACACACAAGGACATGCCTGGCCAAGACTGCGGGCCTAAGTTTGGCTGCTCCGAGAAAAATGTGCTGGATGACCCTAACAAGGAGAACTGCGGCGACCACCACAACGAGAAACGCGTGCGTGGCAAGCTACAGGGCATCCGCAACATGAAGCTTGTAAGAAAGGAGGATTACGTGGAGGAAGGCGACGACGACTCTACCCTGGACGAATGTGTCGCGCGAGTGGTGGAGCTGAAGGCGACAAAGGCGGACAGAGAGTCGATCAGGCGTGCGACCGAGCGGATGCTTAAGGCACAGCGCAAGCTCATTTGCAAGGTCGCTGGTATAAAAAATTGGGGCGCTCTGAAGCCGGATTACGAAAAGGCAAGAAAAAAACAGAGGGAGGAGCGACGGGCACAGGGCCCTAACAAGAAACCTCGGCTGGAAACCATTCGTAACAAAGAATACACTTCAGACAGAAATGAATAAGGACAAGCCGCCCAAAGGATAACTAATGTAAGTCGTTTTTTTTTGTACTCGTATTCATTTGTATCTGAAGGTTAGTCTCATTTTTTGTGCTGCGTTTCTTCACCATCCTTCCGTACCTTGTGTTCATGGTGTGTGCACGCGTAGGCGCGCGTAAGAAAACTCTCGCTGGACGACAAAGCAGGCGAAAAGTCTCGTCTCGTGCGCAAAGTCGTGAAAGCTACAAAAAGGGGGGCAGCAAAAGAGAGAAAGAGAGGGAGCGCGGGTGAGTTTTATCTCTGTTAATAAGAAACATTAAAAGCTTTCACTTTGCAGATACAGGGATGGGGGAGGAGGTAGGGAAGGCCAAGAAAGTACAAAAACTCAGGAATTTGTGGTCCGTTTCCAAGACCACCACGCAGCTGCCACATGTCTCGACGAACGTAGTTTTGGCCTCGTGCCAGCAAGCAGATCTTTTTTTTCTTGCTCGAGCCCTGAACTTTTCCTTGACACGAACTTCCCCCCCCCCCCCCTACTTTGCCGCTTCCTGCACGACAACAAATGACAGGGGGGGGGCCGCTGAAGACAGGAGGAGGGGGGCCGCTTGCGAAAGTACGCGGCCCCCCTCTTCCCCTCCCCCCCTCCCTCGCTTCCAGCGGCCTCCCCTGCACGAGAAGGAGAGAGAGAGGGAGGGGTGGGGGGGGCCGGGGGGGGGGGGGCCTGCACGTACGAAGTCTCCACCCAGCACAGCGCAAGCCGGCCCCCCCCTGTTAACGTCACCCAGCGGCCCCCCCCACCTACCCAAACTGAGAAGGCGCAAGGGAGAAACAAAGAGAGAGATACGCACGGTCTCCAGAATCGACACTTTGCAGTGCGTGCCCCGCCTCTCTCTCCCCCCCCCTCTCCCTCATTTCTTCCCCCCCCCCCCCCAATACTCCCCTCCCCCACACATTCCCCCCCCCCCCATCCCTCCCCCCCCCTCTGGCGCCGTACTTGTCTGCTCGTCCTCCTGTGCGAGAGCAGTTCCTACCTTTTTGGTGTGTGTCTGTGTGCATTTTTGGTTTTGGCAGACGGTCATAACCAAACCATGAGCAAGTACTTGGACTCGGAAGCGGCCGGCGGAGCGACGAGAGCAGCGACTCGGAGGAGTCCCTGGACAGCGGGGAGACTCACAAGAGAGCGACGACGACGGGTCGTTATCGCGGACGACGACGAAGAGGACGAGGAGGAGGAGAAGAGCGGGACGAAGCAGTGTCCAAGAAACGTGGGCGCCGCGAACCCGGCGCGGATGGCCAGAAGGCCAAGAAGAGCCACAAGAAGAGCAACAAGAAGAAGAGCAAGAAGAAGAGCAAGACAAGGCCGGACAAAGCGGAAGAAGACAGAAGTGCCAAGAAAAGAAAGACCGAAGCAGGCGCCAAGCCCAAGAAGAAGGCGAAGCCCGCCAGGGCGACAGCTCCGCGTCCACGTCGGGGTCCGAGGACGAGGCGGAAGAAAAACGCGCCCCCGACCTGTCGGCCGTTACGCAAGCTGCAGGCCGGGCAACAGATCAACCCCTGGGAAAACCGCAACATAGAGTCGCTCATCAAGATGCCCGGCGCCTTGGCGGGTAAGTTCGCGGAGCACAGCGCCCTGCTGAAGGCGGTCTGGTCGGTGCGGCACGACTCGCGCGCGCTGCCCGAGCAGTTGCAGGCCAAGCAGAAGTTCTACATGACCGAGCCGGGCTGCCCGGCAACAACGACAACTCCGGGGCCGCCGGGACACGGAGCAGTGGCAACTGGGGCTGGAGC
>WBZZ01003898.1:0-50000 GCA_019918135.1 Paulinella micropora
CCATTGCTTGTGGCTGGCGGGGGAAGCTATTCATGCGGAGGAGCGTCCCGCGCGCGGCCACCTGACTGTCTGCGACGAAGCCCGGCTCCCGGCCTGCTACAGCTTCCGCCTGGAAGATGCCTGGCTGCGCTCGGCCGATTCCGAGGTACTACGGCAGATACTCGGGCGCGCGCTCCAAGGAGGCCCCGGCCAGGCACCGGCGGTGGACGAGGCGCCGGACGGCGCGCGGGACAGCTCCTTGGCCCAAGACCTGCTCCGGCTGCTGCGGACTTACTTTGGTCACACGACGGACGCGGCGGCGTCCTTCTGCCAGGTGATGTACGATGACGGGCACTCGATCCACTGTGACGACCGTACCTGGTGCGACGAGGTGGCGAGAGCCCTGGGAGATGGGGGCGTCGAGTGCCTCAGGACACCGCTGGACGTGGAACGAGTGCTGGCCAGCACGGGCCCGGCCATGCTCAAGCTGCCCGCCTTCTTCTATCCACTCTCGCTGCAGGGGACACGGTACGTGGTGGTAGAAAAGCGGCTCCAGGTGAGGGCGGGACAGCCGGTACCGAACCCGCTGGGGGAGGTCAAGGGGGCGGGCTTCGTCCCCTTGCTGCTGGCGGCCGCGCGCGAGCCGGCCGAGAGCGGCACCTCGCTGCGGGTGAGCTATCGGGAGCCGGGCCGCCAGGAGCCGCACACGCTGGTCGACTCGGCCAAGCAGCCCGGCACGTTCGCTTTTACCCACCCGCACACAGACTCTCCGGGTACTTCGCCGCACTACCTGTCGCTGTTGCGCTCGACGGTGGCGGGGTACGACCACCAGGCCGAGCTGGAACGGCACATGACGCAGACGACTGAGGGGTGGGCGCAGTGGGCCATGCCGTCGTCGGCCCCCTTGACCCCGGCCCAGCAGGTGTTCGTGCAACTGTGGTACGTGCAACTTATGCAGCGGGTGCGAGACAAAGGCCGGGCGGGGGCCCCGCCGGCCCAGAGCGCAAGGGAAGAGCAGCGGGGCGAAACAAGCGAAGGACGGGGGGCGGAGAGCGGCTTCCAGCTAGTAGGCGCTCCTTTGAACGCGGCGGACATGGCCGAGCCGTCGGTAGCGCTGAGCGAGTCACAGGCTGGTAGCCGGGTCCCTGAGCGTGGCGCGATCGACTCTCTGTCAGTGTCCGGGTCGCCGCCCGTGCCAGCGCTCCTGACGTCGGCGGTCCAGGAGACGCTGCAGATGGAGGCGGACACGCATGTCTTCAAGGTACCCATCAAGGCGTACCAGGAGTTCTGCCGGGGGTTGGCCCAAGCCCGGCAGAAGCTGGGGGACACCGTTCTGGACCCACAGAGCGTCCAGCTGTCCATGGAGGGCACCCCGCCAGGCGAGGCGGAAATCTTGTTTTACGCCGCGGGGCTAGTGCCCCTCAACGCGGCCGAGGAGGTGCTGCGGGGGGCGCCGAAGCCTGTTCCCGGGGGCCAGGCCAGCGTCACTCTGCCGTGGATCTGCGTCAGCTGTGACGCGGCGCGGGAGCCCTCCCGCAGCACCACCTTTGTGTGCCCCAGCTGCGCGCGGAAGCTGCCGGACGGCGGGCGGCCCGCCGCGGCGGGGGCGGCCCAGGAGGCGGTATCGGTCTCGCACAGCACCACCTTTGTGTGTCCCAGCTGCGCGCGGAAGCTGCCGGACGGCGGGCGGCCCGCCGCGGCGGGGGCGGCCCAGGAGGCGGTCTCGGTCTCGCACAGCACCACCTTTGTGTGCCCCAGCTGCGCGCGGAAGCTGCCGGACGGCGGGCGGCCCGCCGCGGCGGGGGCGGCCCAGGAGGCGGTCTCGGTCTCGCACAGCACCACCTTTGTGTGCCCCAGCTGCGCGCGGAAGCTGCCGGACGGCGGGCGGCCCGCCGCGGCGGGGGCGGCCCAGGAGGCGGTCTCGGTCTCGCACAGCACCACCTTTGTGTGCCCCAGCTGCGCGCGGAAGCAGCTGCCAGTGGCAGAGGCGGAGCTCAGCGAGTCGACCTTCTTCTGCACGATCTGCCAGAAGCACCAGCCGCTGGCGCAGGCCGACCCCAGGGAGTCGTCCGTCAGCTGGACGACCTGCCAGGAGCACCGGGCCCAGGCTAAATCCGAGGAGCAGCCCTCTGTCTGCACCGCCTGCGTGCTGGTACAGCAGCCGCAGGCGGAGCCCAGTCAGTCGTGGACTGTCTGCACGGTGTGCCAGCACGTACAGCAGCAGCAGCCGCCGGCGCAGGCGGAGCCCAGCCAGTCGTGGACTGTCTGCACGGTGTGCCAGCACGTACAGCAGCAGCAGCCGCAGGCGCAGGCGGAGCCCAGCCAGTCGTGGACTGTCTGCACAGCGTGCTGGCAAGTGCAGCAGCAGCAGCAGCAGCCGACGGAGGCAGAGCCCAGCCAGTCGTGGACTGTCTGCACGGCGTGCGGCCTGGCGCAGCAGCAGCCGGTGGAGGCAGAACCCAGCCAACCAGCTTCTGTCTGCACAGTGTGCTGGCACGTGCAGCAGGCGCAGCCCGTGTGTGGGCCCCCTGCGGCCCAGCGCACGGGCGGCGCGGCGGCGGCACACCCGGAGGTGGCGGCTCTAGCCTCTGCCTGGACGCCTCCCCTCGATACCTTCGCGTACGCCCCCGGCCCGTCGGCGCCCCCAGCGTACGCCCCCGGCCCGTCGGCGCCCCCGGCGTACGCCCCCGGCCCGTCGGCGCCCCCAGCGTACGCCCCCGGCCCGTCGGCGCCCCCAGCGTACGCCCCCGGCCCGTCGGCGCCCCCAGCGTACGTCCCCTCCTTGTCGAATTACTACTCCTACTGGGCGCAGCAGCTGGCGTGCTAAGAACAGTGGCGTCTGTGTCGGTGTGCGAGCGAAAGAGAGAGAGAGAGAGAGAGAGAGAGAGAGAGAGAGAGCAAGCAAGCAAGCAAGAGAGAGACACACCCCCCTCGTACGGGCTCGGCCGGCGTCGGTCAGTACCTGCCAACCTCTGAGTTTGGTTTTCTTTTATTTAAAAACTGGTGCTGCACCTCGTGTATCTTAGTTCACTCGCGTGCCCGGCGCGTTCCTGGCGCGGGTGGGCTACCTTGAGCTCCAACAACGCACTGTTCGCGGGCGTCAGAAACGAGGGCGTAGCCTGCTCCCAGGGCACGACGGGCAGGCCGGCCAGCACGGCCGGCGCCACGTCGACCCGCACGCGCTCCAGCAGCTGCACGAGGTCCAGGTTACCCAGCGAGTTGAGCGGCTTCGACAGGACCTCGACGTAGCTGACCGCGGCGGCCGGCAGGAAGTACAGCGCCTGCAACAGTGCCTGCGGCAGCAGCGGCGTTTGCACGCCTTCCAGCAGGAACGCCGCCGTGCGTCCGTCCGCCGGCAACGAAGGTAGGTGGGCGGCGGAAACGCTGACCGCCCGCGCGGCGCGCCGGACCTGCGACCCACTGAACCGGGCCCAGGCCTCCTGGTCCATGCGCCGCGGGCGGGGAGAGGGGAGGCGGCGGCCGGGCCTGCTTGATTGTGGCCCGGGGGGCCGCGCGCAGCCCACCCCAGACACTCGGTCGGTCCGCTCCCCCCCGCGCCCCGTCCCCTGGCCCTGTCCCCCTCCGCCGCCCCTACCGACACGCCCCTTCACTCCGCGGTAGGGGGGGAAGGGGCGGGGCCGCAGCAGGGCGAGAGCACACGGGCAGTGGTGGGAGAGGGGGGGGGGCGCCCCGCTAGTGTAAAGGAAACCCGTGGCCAGAGGGAGAGCCAAGGCCATCCGTGCCAAGCCAAGGCCTCTCTACCTACTCAGGGAGAATGAGCGCGGCCGCCGCTCCCCCTGCGAAGAAGAGACACAAGGCCGAACCCCAAGCCCCAGCCCCACCCCCGGACCAGCCCCGCGCCGAACGCCCGGCGGACGAGTCGCTACACCCGTTGGGGCCCAGATTCGTCTGCACCAGGAGCTGCCGCGATTGCCAGCGGCCAGCACAATGTGCAGTCTGCCGGCCGTGCCGGCTGTTTAGCCTGTTCCAAGAAAGACGTCACTGCTCAGCCGACACGACACAAAAGGTTGAGAGATTTGTATTAGCGGAACAGGTCATGCTGGCAGGAGCCGAGCCGCTTCGCGTGCACAAGCTGGTTCCAACGAGGGTAGCGCTCTCGGAGGCCGGGGCAGTGCAGGAGTGGCTGCGCTCCTTTTCCTTGTTCGTCACGACGGCTGAAAAGTTCGACAAGTGTGAAATTGGCCAAGGCCAGGAGGCGTGCCAAACGGAACAGAGTCTGATGGACAATTCTGTTCTGCTCCTGCAACAGCACGGGCTGGTGCTCAGAAAGGTCGATTGCAAGCCCCGCGCGCTACCGCGCTCCTCGCAGAACGTTCCGGCGGACTGCGTAGTACCTATATTTGCAACACTCGCTAGCCGCGCAGGGGCTTGCCCCTAAGGTGCACGGCTACCTTCGGGTAGACAGCCCCCTGCTACCGAGAAACCCCCGAACGGCGGTGGCCCGGCCGGACCGGCGAGCGCTAGCAGCGAAGTGAACGTGGAGGATGATCTCCTGGGCTCAGAATACTTGGAGCTTGCGTCGAAAGGCGACGACGCCAAGGACCCGACACAAGTAAACAGCGCTACGTTCTGGCTCGTGGCTGATCTCGCCTCGGTGGGACCTTCCTTTAGCCTCAACCTGCAGACAGCCACCGCTATAGACAAGCTCCAGGTCGATGCCGCACAATTTGAGGCTTTTCTGAGAAGGCTGCTGGATTTCTCGGCCTGTGTCATGCCGCTGTTGGTCACGGATCTGACGCTTTACAAAGTAGAGCTAAGCGCCGCCCCCCCCCCGGCTTCCTGTTGCGATCTCTGGGCCCGAAGCAGTGCTGGCGGCTCCGGTTGCCCGCCGGGCTGCCCGCCAATGACGAGCGGGACCTCCAAGATGCCATCAAGCTGTGCAACCTGCTGAGCTTCGTGGCTAACGGCCTCTACACAAGCCCCGGAAAACACAGTCTGCGCCAGGAACTAAAGGCTGTTGCCTGGAAGCTTATACTACCCCTTATCAGGGTACCCAACCCCAGAGGGCGTCTTCTACAATGCGCCGTCTGGTGGCAGCAGGGCTGGAACAAGACAGAAAGCCAGCTGTCCCGGGCGAGGCACTACCTCGGGGATTGTAAACCGGCTGCTGTGCTCCGGGGGTTGACGAAAGAAGTCTGGTGGGATGCAGCGACCGGACAACGGGGGTATTTACTCTGCGAGAACGAGACATTCACCGAGGAGGACTTCACGGTTGGACGCGTCGAGACCTTACTACGTGTACTGATTCGGCTAGCCAATCCTCAAGGCCCCGCGCAGACATGACTGCCTGGGCCGGCTACCGATGCTTGGCCTTTGCTTGTTCGGTAGCAGTCCGTTGAACCAGTACGGGGCAAGTAAAGGAGTCCCTTGAGCGTACCAAGCTTGTGCGGCGGATAGAGAAGAAGGAAGGGCCGGGCTTGGAGGTCTGCCGGGACGGAAGGAAAGAGGAAAGGTGGGGGGCCCGCGGAGGCGAGTGTACGGTGGAGAGTGTACGGTGGGAGGGAGGGCAGGGCAAGGGGGCCCAGCCGCGCGGGGAAGAGGACAGGAGAGGGGGGACGGCTCCCGGGGGATGTAAACGCCAGGGCCAGGGTCCGAGGAGGCGATAAAGCTCCGGTGCCCCACCTCTCTCCCCCAAACTTACAAGGAGATGTCCGTCCCTTCCCCCGGCACGAGTGCCAACGCGGGCCAGAAGCGCCCTCTCCCAGCGGGCCCTTCAACAGCCCCGGGGCCCCCGCGCTCGATTGTTGCTGACGGGGCCCCGGCTGGCTCGCTTGGCCCAGTACCACTGCGTCTGGCGCCGGCCGGACCACTCAACACCATGCCGCCTACACCCCCTGGCCCCTAGGTTTGTGTGTGAGTCGCGCCGGCGTTGCCACGAGTGTGCGCAGCCAGGGTCGTGCAACCCCTGTCGGTCGTGCCAGCTATCGGCGCTGTTCCTCCGAGTAGAACCCTGTTCTGTCGACCCAAAAGACCGGGTTACCCGCTGGCAACCCGGCAAGCAGCGACTGGAGCCAAAAGAGCTACCACGCACTTCGAGCCCAGGGCTCCCCACGTGGCAAAAAGCCATCTCTCTCTTCGTAGCGACCGACAAAGACTGGACGAGTTGCGAGCTGGGCGGAGCCCGCCACCCCCAGGATGAGCAGTCCTTGGCCAAGGACTCCGTCCTGCTTCTGCATCGCCGCAAGCTAGTGCTCAAGCGCATCGGGCAGCCACAGCTGGAGAACCAGCGGCGACCTTCGGCCGCCCAATTAGAGTATATGGGGCTGCAACACGTGCTGGCACAAAAGGGGTTAGCGCCCAAGGTGTACGGCTACCTCCGCGTGGACAGAGAAGAGGGTGGCAATACGTTCAGTACGTTCTGGCTCGTTATGAACCTCGTCCGCGCGGGTGCCGCCCTCAGCCTGGACCTAGAACAAGCCCAAGAGTTGCGTGTCCGGCCCCCCATCAAGGCCTTCCAGAGCTTCCTGCAGGAGGTGCTAAGTTTCTCTGTCAACGTTGTCCCGCTGTTGATGGCCGATCTGAAGCCTGCTAACATCACGACGACGGCCGAACCACGGGGTTTTATTGTGCTGGATGTAGACCCTCATTACCACCTGTGGCTCACAGAGTCCGCCCAGTACAAAGCTACCATCTTGCTCTCGAACCTGCTAAGCTTCGTGGCCAACAGCTATAACCGTACGAACGAAGCCTTGCTGAGTACCATTTGGCGATTTATGCAGCACCTACTGGTAGCCCCAACGGGCCAGGCAGACTTTGAGCGCTGTGTTGAGTGGTGGAGCCAGAGCCTGTCCCCCGAAATGTCCGACAGGCGAACCCAGTTCTGCCAGGCCAGGCACTACTTGCGGAAATTTAATATGCATCTGGATGCCTTGAACGAAATGCCTACTACTACTACTACTACTGGTGATCAGTATCACATTGATTGGCTGCCCGACGAGGCCGAGTCCAAGTATGAGGAGCATTGGTGGAACAAGTCGGGGCAGAAAGTTCACAACTGGGACGCCAAGCTAGTCCCGCCTGGCACTGGGAAGCCTCAGGTAAGACAATTTCTAACGGTGCTGGTCCGGATAGCCGCGTGGTGGCACCACGATAACACTTAAGAAGCTGCCTATTTAAGCCTGGCCCGGTAGTAGCAGGTGGCAACGGCCGTGGTGGCCAGAATAAAAGCAGAGTTTTTATTACAAACCAGGGCCTCGGTCCGCCCACCGGCGGAACCCGGGGGGGGGGGGGGGGGGACGGCGGAGGATTTGACCGCCACGCTGTCCGCACCCCGTCAGCACGTGGGGCAGGCTAATCCTAGACAGCTCGCTCGCGGCGGCCGCGGCCTTGCTGCAGGCCAGGCAGTGGAGGCTGTGGTTCCACCGCTCTCGCACTGATCCTCAGAGAAGCGGCTAGGAGCGTGTAGAGCGCTGGCTTTTATTAGATACCTTTTCTCTACCTTTGTCCGACCGCCGGCGGGGCCCGGCCGGGGTGCCCGGCCCACACCGTCCGGCAAAACTCGCGCGCGGCCCCGAGCATGGCCTCCGGCACGCACGCTATCCGCACCCCGTAGGTGCCCACGCACACCACGGCGGAGCGCGGCGGCTGCGGCTCGGCCGCCAGGTCGTACGTGAGTTCGAAGAGGGCGTGACCAAGCGCGGCCTGCACGAGGAAGCGGTTTTCCTCCGTGTCCGCCCACGTGCGCCACAGCGCGTGCGCCAGGGGCGGCGCCCGCGCCTGCTCCCCGTGCGCCCGCCCGGCGGACTGGGCCTTCTTGAGCTCCAGCAGCCACAGGCGGCCCGCCGAACAGCGCCAGACCTGGTCTATGCTGCTGGCCACCGCCAGCGACGGGCTGTGCACCACGACCTGCGCGGCCACGGGCAGGCCGAAGCGAGCGAACAGGAAGGAGATGGCGGTGGCCGTCAGCGGGTGCACGCGCCGCAGCTCGCGCCCGGCCGGGAGGGGCAGCCCCGTTCTGGCCCGCAGCTGCCGCGCGAACCGGGCCCGCTCGGCCGGCGGCGCGCCGTCCCACAGGCGGTAGTCCCGGGACCAGAGCGCGCCCGCCAGGGCTGGCTCGCGCGCACCCGTTGCTATGCGCACGAGGGCGTTGAGTTGCTGATCGACCACGATGGCCTGGCCCCGCCTGTACAGGCACGACTGGGCGCGGGGGTGGCCGGCCGCCGCCGCGCGGGCCGCCCATTCGCAGAAGACGGAGGGCTCGGCACCTGCGGCCGCCGGGGCGGGGGCAGCGACCGGCCCTCACCCTGCTCGCGGCGGGCCTCGGGCGGCATTTTGGGGGCAGGGAGAGGAGCTCCCCCTCCCCACACCCCGCCCTGCCCTCCCCCCCCGCTGCACCGCCCGGGGGCTAGGCAGGAAGGGGGCCGTAGCGGAAAGAGAAAAGGCGCCCCCCCCCCCCCTCTACCATTTTCTCCGGGGGCGGGGGAAAGGCTGGGGGGGCGGCGCGGACAGGTCGGTTCGCCCCCGGAGCTCCCGGCCGAAGGGGCACGGCACGAATACCGAGAGGGGTGACTAAAAACTACGGCGTGTGCTCGCTCAGTTTTTAATGTGGCCCACACGCTACCGACGGCGGCGACGGCGCGCTGGCCCCCGCCTACGACACCACTAGGCGGCACACGGGGCACGAGTCCTTAGTGCGCAGCCAGGGGTCGACGCACGCCCGGTGCAGGTAATGCGCACACGGCAGCCCCCGCAGCCAGTCCCCTACGACCAAGTCTTGTAGGCAGATGGAACACTCCTTGGGCGAGTTAGGTGCGGCGAGAAAGGCGCCCGTGAGCTGGAGCTCGGGCAGCAACGCTAGGCCGGCCTTGGACAACCCGGTGCGCACGGGCGGCTGCTCGGTCGATCCGCTCTCCCCCAGCATGACCGTGTCCACCACCACTACACCGTCGAGCGTAGACAACAGGATTTCGGCCAGGTCTAAGGTGCTCAGGGTGGCCAAGACGACGCTTTCAAAGTCCGGCTCGGGCGGGGGGGGAGACACCGCCTCCGGCACCACGACGGGGCGCGCCTGACGAGGCGGTGGCTCTGGCCCGGTCGCAGTGGCCGCGGCCAGCTGTCGCAGGCCTTGTCCACGGGGGGCTGGCCGGGGAGTGGTACGTGGCTTTTTGGGCCTTGGTGCCACCGCCGAGCTCGGACGAGCGCGGTGGCTGCTAGCCGTGCCCCGGCTGCTAGTCGTGCCTCCCATCATGCCGGTCGTGTTCGGAGCCTCGCTGCTGACGGACTTTTGGGGGGAGGGGAGCAGGGGCGTACAATCCCCCCCCCCCCCCGGCACGCTCCCCACGGTGGGAGGTCCCCCCCCTCCCCTCCCCCTCTCCGCTCCCTCCCTCCCCCTCCCCTCGCCCCCCCCGCACCCAGCGCGCAGCGCCCAGTGTGTCTTTTTTTTCCACCAGCACCGCTCGTTCGGTGCTGGGCGTGCACGCCCCACGCACGCCCCACGCTCTCCCCCCCTTCCCTACACGCCCGCGGACCACGCCCCGCGCTCTTCCCTCCCCGTGCGTACGGGCGGGCGCCTGCCCGCGACGCCGGGGGGGCAGGGCTGCCGCGCCGGGCGGATTACGGGCCGCGCTCACGGGGCCCGCAGCACGGCCGTCTCTTGGAAGTCGTCTGCCCCGCCGTCGTCGGCCTCCGCGGGCGGCAGGAACAGCAGCCGGGCGCGCGCCTCCGGCGGCAAGCACCACCGCCAGCCCAGGGCACTGCCTAAGAGCAACCACGCGTCCGAGAGGTCCTGTGCACCCTGCTTGGGCAGCCGGTCGGGCACTTCCACCACGGCCACCGCCGCCAGCAGCAACGCGTGCGTAGTACACGAACCCTCGTCTCCTTGGAGAGTAGGCGTCTCCCGCGGGTACACGTAGCAACCCAGGCTGGCCTCGGTCAGCCCGGCCTCCGCTAGGCCTAGCAGACGGGCCAGGCGCTGCCCGTGCTGGTCCCGCAAGGCCAACCCGCGGCAGACATGCTGGAGCAGCTGGTAAGTGCCAGACCGGCTGCCGTTGGGGTCCCAAAGAGTGAGCTTCACGGCGTTGCCTGCCCGTTGTTTGCAGAGCAGGAAAGCGTGTTAGTGTGACGAGCACACGTACACCGTAAAGTCCGTTTCCGGCACTTGGGGCTCGGGACCGCTGTGGTCCCCGTAATGGTAGGTATGTGGCCAAACTCCGAACCCTAGGTGGATCGAGACGGGACAGAGCTTCCCGGGGCAGTGCCAGCCAGGGTCTAGCTCGCGCAACAGGGACAGAGCGACACAGAGGCGTCGCAGGGCCGTGTGTTCGTGGCCGCCCACGTCGGCCTGGCCGCTGTACAGGAGAGCCTCCCCCGCCGCGGAGACAATGGGGTTTAGGCGGGCGTCAAGCACGCCCAGGGCCCCTACCAGCAGGCTGCGCAGGGTCAGCACCCGTCGGTCCCGCGCCTCGTCGTCCGACCACCGCAGCTTCCTGTCCCAGCCCAGCTGCTGCCAACGGAAGCGGCACTCCGGCTCTGTCCCTTCGTGCCCTGCGCCGGCTAGCGGAACGACGGGCCGGGGGGGCTTGAGCAGGTAGGGCGGCCGGCGGTCCAGGACTACCTCGGTGGACTCCCAAAACTCATAATACTTGTTCAGGTTGGCTACCGTCTTCCGGAACGGACGGAGCCACCTCGCGAGCACGCTCCGAAACTTGGTTTCTGCTGCCTGCCTGTCAAGGGCGTTCAGTGGGAGCTCGGCTGCGTAGCCCACCCGCCCATCTGGCAGGCGCAGTAACTGCAGGGGCCTGTGCGCCCATTTAGCGCAGATGTCATGCATTCTCTCGTCCAAGCACAGAGGGGCCGGCCATTCGTCCTCTACCAGGAGGTTGGGCTCCTGCAGCGCAGCCCCGTCCTCGGTCAGCAGCGGCCACAGCGGCAGAGAGCGCCGGAGATGGGGATTCAGGAGTCCGTTCCCGTGGAAAAAGAAGAAGTAGCGGGGTCCGGCGGGCGAGCGGGGCTGTCTCCTCACGTATTCGATCCGGGTAACTTGGATAGCCATGGCCTGGCCTAGGGCTGACAACTTCCCCCTCCAGCCCACCTCCCGCAGTCCACTGTCTTCGTCCGCAGCTACGTCTTCGTCGTCCGTGGCTACTTCGTCGTCCAGGTCTACGCCGAATTTGAAGCTGCTGGCACACGCGATGGCCGGGTCGTGCTCCAGGAGTACGAGGGGCTCACCCCAAGGCGAGGTCCCCCGCTCCAAGCCGTCTACCTCCGACCGCAGGACCTTTGGCCAAAGGTTGTAGGGCCGAGGCAAGGGACGGACGGCGGGGGGCGGCGCGGGCGGCAGGTTGGCGCTGGCCAGGTCGTCCGGCCCCGGGAGCTCGCCGGGGAGCCCTCGTAGCTGGCGCCCTCCCGTGCGGTATAGTTCCAGCAGCAGGCAGTAGATCCAGACCCTGGCCGTGGAGTGCTCCTCCTCTCCACGCCTGGCCCCGAACAGACGTTGCAGGGCTGCATAGCCGTCCGTGCCCGGTTCTGCGCTCTCAAACGGGCCGAGCCCCGGCCGGCAAAGGCGCAGCACTTCCTGGCAGACCGTGGACCAGTTCTTCAGCTCCGAGTCGCTCGGCCTCCCCGCGCCCTCCTCCCGCGCCAGGCGATAGAGTTCGTACAGCGGTTCGCCGGCCATCAGCAACTGCGGCGCGAGTTCCGTCAGCAACGGCGGCGCGAGTTCCGTAGGAGTGGGCAAGAGGGGGAGCCAGGCGGCCATCTCCTGCGCCAGCCCCTCGCGGTAGCGCTGGCGGCAGCACGGGTGCCCTGGCGGGGCTCCGAGGTGCAGCTGTTCGTAGATCCCGGTCTCCAGGCGGGACTTCAGTTCTTGCTTCTGCCGGGCCTGCAAGAGGCGTTGTCCGGACTCGTACGCCTGCCTAGCGGCTGCGTGCCCGTTGGCGGTGGTGGCCCGCCGCCGCCCTGGCTGTTCTGCCTGCGTGCGGTCTTCAGCCTCAGGTAGTAGACGCAGCGGCGGACTGCCTCGCGCTCGGCGGGCCGGTAATAATGAGTGACCAGACGGGCGCTGAGTTGAGCAGGGAGCGCGTCGGGAGCGCGGCGGGGGGGCCGCCCTCCGCTGCGCCCAGCTCGGCCCGTAGGCTCGCCACCAGCGGGTCAGTAAGCTCGTCGCCCGTCGGCAGGGAGTCTAGGCTAGCTCGCAGCGAGTCTAGGCTAGCTTGCAGCGCTGCCTGCGGGTCGTGCCGCCTGGCTTTCTTGCGTGGCCTGGCCTGCTTGTCACACTCACACGCGGCTCCGTAGGGTTTGGGCAGTACCTTGGCCCCACGCAGAGGTAGCTGGACCTTGACCAAGACGCCTACTTGACTACCCAGAGCCGCCACGACGCGTGCAGGCACGGGGCCGTTCGCGGCCTCTTCCCAGCTGACCTCCACTTCCTGCACCCCGACGTCTGCCTGCATCCCGACGTCCGGGCTCCCTGGCCCAGCGCTCCGTGTTTTTCCTCTTCCTCGGTGGCGCCGCTGGCCTGCCTGCCGGAAGCGGTCGTCCCCCCTTCCTCCCCTCCCCCCCCCCGCCGCACCCCCCATCGGCAGCGTAGGCGGGGTCTGTGTTCCCTTCCTCTCCCCCCCCCCCCTCAGCGGGGAAGGGGACGGCGACAGGCGACGGGCGCGGGGTAAGGTGCCCTGCTAGCGCTAGCAAGCTCGCCTGCCTGCGTGGACCCCGGCTGGCGTGGCCCGGCCGAAGGCGGGCCTTCTTCCCTTGAGTCCGGACCAGCCCGGCTACCACCAATACACAGGCTAGCTAGGTCGGCCACGAGTGGTCCATTTAATTATTAGCTCTGCTGGCTAAAGGCCGGAGTACAGGCCGAGAGCGCGGAAGAGAGCAAGCACGGCCGGCTGGGCCCGGCCTCGGACACGCACCCCCCCCCCCGTCCGCCCGCAACCGTGTCTCGGGGGGGGGGGGGCGCCGGGCAGCTTAGGCAGCAGAGCCAGCCTGGCCCCCGGACTGTTAGCTCGGCACGCCTGGCGAGGCCGCGGCGGGTTCAGCACCGCCGGCGTTCGCAACTTCAGTCTTCTGCCGCTTGGCCGGGGGTTCACCGCTCTCGTCGCCACCGCGGCTGGCCCCCGCTGGCCGCCCGCGGGCCCCCGCAGCGCAGCCAACACTTCTTGTTGCAGGACGGTCCAGTCCAGGCCCTCGACCGGTCCGTCCCTCCGCAGGAACGCCTTGAGCCTGGCCTCGGCCTCGCTGATCACCTCCTGGCGCACCCGGTCCCAGACGACACTGCTTGCGGCGGCCGTCGTACAGCGCGCGCTCTGTTCCTCTAGGTCCTGGACCCGCGTCGGAGCCTCGGCGGCCTCCCCGGGGCTCGTCGGTCCAGCCGGCGGGGCTGGGGAGGGCAGTGTCGAGGGCGGGGCCACGTCCGCGCAGCCTTGGTCCTGTCACCCAGCACGTGAGACCAGCCAGTGCTCTCCACCGGCCCGGCGCCCCTGGTTCTGGTTAGGGAGAGGGAGTTCTGACCTGGGCTGCCAGCACCGGCGCGCTGGCTTCTTCTGGCGCCTGGTCAGTGCCACTGGCCTGGCTCGACATTAGACACACCATCGACGTTAGGACTATTTTTGTGGGGGCTGGTCGGTTGAGCGACCGCCTGACGATGGGGGCGGGCGGCGGGGGCGTTGGACCGCGGGCAGGCAACGGACGTCGTCGGGCATGCAACGGACGTCGTCGGGCAGGCACCGGACGGTCGCCGCGGGGGGGGGGGGGGGGGGGGAGTGCCACTCCCCCCTCCCGCCCCCCCCCGCCCGCTCTCCCCCCCCTCTCCCCTCCCGCGCCACACCGCCTGCCGTCCTGCCCGGCGCACGCGGGGCGCCGGGGGCGGCGGCCGCCCCTGGCTCTAAAGGTATTCTGGGGCGCCGGCGCTCTCCTGCTTCTCTCTCCCCCCCTGGTCGGCGGCATGCAGTCCAGCGACGTTTACTTGCGGATGTTACGCTGGCTGGACTGGGCGGATTTGGCCGCGCTAGCCTGCGCCTCGCCGGAGCACTACGGGTGGCCGTCCGCACCCGCGGCCTGGCCAGCGACCGGAAACAGAGAGCTGGACCTGGCCCGGCCTGAGCACAGACGCCTGATACAGCTGTGGGGGCACGCCTGGCACCGGGCCGGGGCCCGGCCCCGTGTGCCGCGGTTAGAGGTGTGGCTACACGAGCAGATCCTGGCACAGCTGTCGTGGCTCGGCTCGCGGGTGTCGATCGAGGGGCTGGTAGTGAGAATGGGCTGGCGGGTAACGGCCGCTGCCGCCCTGAAGTGCCTACATGGCTGTTGCACCTGGACGTAGCCTCCTGTCCCCGCCTGGGCAGCGAATGCTTGCCAGGCCTGGAGGGCTGGCGCGGAAGCCTGCGCAGCCTGAGGCTGGCCGCACTGTCGGGCGAGCTCGGGGCCAACGAGCTGGCGCCCCTGGCTAGCTTGGGCCAGCTGCGGCACTTGGAATTGATCCGCTGCCCCGGGCTGGCGAACGCAGGGCTAGTGCGCCTGTGGGGCTTGCGCCTGCTGCGACACCTGAGCCTGAGCGGCTGCGGCTTGACGGACGCGGGCCTGGAGCACCTGGCGGGGCTACAGGGCCTGCGGCACCTAGACCTCAGTTCTTGTCCGGGGCTGACGGACGCGGGCTTAGTGCACCTGGCGGGGCTGCAGGGCTGCGGCACCTAGACCTCAGCTCTTGTCGGGGGCTGACGGACGCGGGCTTAGTGCACCTGGCGGGGCTGCAGGGCCTGCGGCACCTAGGCTTGAGGCTCTGCGAGGCAATAACGGACGCTGGACTAGAGCGCTTACAGACACTACACCAGCTGCGGCACTTAGACCTAAGCTCTTGTGCTCGACTAACGGGCACAGGCTTGGTGCACCTGGCGGGGCTGCAGGACCTGCAATACCTAGACTTGAAGGACTGCCCGGAGATAAAGGGCGAAGGCTTGAGGCACCTGAGGAGCCTACGCCGGCTTCAGTACCTAAACCTGAGCGACTGCCCGGAGATAACTGACGAGGGACTGGGGCACTTGGAGGGGCTACTCCAGCTGCAGCACCTACAGCTAGACAGTTGTCCGAGGCTGACGGGCACAGGTTTTGCGCGCCTGGCAAAGTTGCAGCGGCTTCAGTACCTAGATTTGAGCTACTGTGAGGAGATAACGGACGGGGGGCTGGAGTGCCTAAGGCACTTGGGCCAGCTACAGCACCTAGGCTTGCGCGAATGCCAGAAGCTGACCGACGAGGGGCTGGCACCCCTGGCCGGGCTGGCACACTTGCGGCACCTCGAACTCGCGGAATGCGAACAGCTGAACGGCACGGGGCTGCAGCACTTGGCGGCGTTGCGGCAGCTGTGGCATCTAGACCTAAGCTCTTGCCAGGGACTGACGGACGCGGGCATGGACTGCCTGGAGAAGCTGAAGCACCTGCGGTACCTCAGCCTGAATGGCTGTACACAATTGACAGGCAGGTGGACGCAGCACTTGAAGACCCTGCACCAGCTGCAGCGCCTAGACCTGACCGCCGCGTGTGTGACTGACGACGCGGTGCTGGAGCCCTTGGCCGAGCTAAAGCAGCTGCAGCACCTACACCTGGGCTTTTGCACGGCGGTGACGGACGCGGGGCTAGCGCACCTGGCAGGGTTGCAGCACCTGCAGTTCCTGGATTTGGGGTGGACACAGCTAGAGGGCACGGGGCTGGACTACTTGGCGGGGTTGCCCCAGCTGCGGCAACTGGAACTTGACTTTTGTCTGAAATTGACTGACGCGGGGATGCAGAGCGTCGCGAAGCTGCGGCACCTAGAGCGCCTGAACTTGACACACTGCACAGGGCTGACGAGTGCGGGGCTGCGGCACTTGGCAGGGCTGCCGCACCTGAAGTACCTGAGGCGCGAGGATCTGCAGCCCTTGGACTCGCTGCCCCAGCTGCAGTACCTATACCTGAGGTAAAAGCGGCTGTGCCGGCACGCCCCTGCTAAGAGGCCCGCCACGGTGAACACCGGGGGGGGGGGGTTCATCTTCTACGTCACCGACTGTGGGTAGGAGAACGGGCGGGGCTCCGGACGACGAAACATTAAAAAGCATCCTAACACGTGGGGCCGGCTCTTTCTTGAACTGTAGCCGGTTCTGTTGCAGGCGACCTCATTTTTCTTGACTTTTGCCGTCCTGAATCGCAATTCTGCTTTACTGCTGGCCGCACTCTGAAGCGCGTGCTGGTGCCTTGTACGCCGGCTAACTGCGGGCCAACGCACCACTAGCTAGAGTAACCAGCTCCTTTTGGGACTGCGCCCGTGCCGCTGGGCTCGCGATAGGGAGGGGGGGGGCGCACCCCCGTCCCGCCCAACGGCTCCCCCGCTCGTAGCCGGCCGGCCGGCCGGGGAGAGGGCGGGCCGGGGGGCTGCGAGCCGGGGGGGGGGCTGCGAGCCGCGGGGTGAACTAGCGCGGAGTAGAGGCACCGAAGAGTGAGAGAGCAGACTCAGAGCCGCGGCCGAACAGAAAGAGGAGATGCACAGGTCGCACCGTCCGGCCTTGAGCGGTGAGGAAGGAAAGGAAGAAGCCGACTTCCGGAACATGTGGGGTGGGTGGACTAGGCTGTTGTATGACTGGGCGCAGGGCAGTGAGTATCCCATGAACAGGCCTAGGTGGCCGAGACCTTGGGCCGTAGGTGCTGCTGGCAACAGTGCCGCCCACTGCCTGTTTGCCTGGTTGTGGAGACAGGTTCCAGCGCTAGGGACAAACGAGCCGTAAGGCTTCCATAACCCTTTTTGGGGGGAGGGGAGGGGAGACTTGCGGGGCGGGGGGAAAGGGGAAAGCAGGGGGGGGGATTCACTTTCCCCTTCCAAAACACCTCCTCCCCCCTACAAGAAAATGCTTGGGGTAGGGACAAGTTTCCTTCCCGCAAGCAACTACACAGAAAAGAAAGCGGGTAAAGCGGAAACAAAAGAATGAAAGAGAGTGAGGAAAAAGAACAAAGTAGCGAGGCTGGAGAGGGAGAAAGAGGGGAGAGAGGGGGGGGGGGAGAGGGAGCAAAAGACCCCCCCCCCCCGCCTCCCCCATCCTCTGCTTTCCCACCTAAAGCCATCCGCTCCCGCAACGCTCTCTCCTGTCTGTTCAGTAGAGAAGTAAATGTTTTAAATTCTACATAAACATAAAACTTACCTTTCTAGCGAGCAGTGGCCACTCTCGCTCTCGCTGCGCTATGATACAGAACGGGTGTAGCGCTCTGGCACACATACATACACATGACAGCAGAGCATTGTTGGAAAACTCTATACCGTAAAAAGGTAATTCTCTTTCAATATGAACATGTTACGTAGGTCATGCAGAAACCTTGCAAGCAGCCTAACTGCGTTTCGAAAAGGAATCTTTCGGATGCGGAACTGGTGGAAGGACTGGGGAGCTTGGATAAAACTACTATGTCATCGCCCTACGCGGACGATCAGGCAGGAGCAATAGACGAATTCGAGCAGAAGCTGCTGAAGATCTACCGCGCAGACAGCGTCCAGGCCCGGCTGGGGGCAGTACGTGCTTATCTTAAGGGCACCAGCTCCAAGGCGTACGTGAAGCCAGAGGAAAGATATGCACGATGGGAGGCCTTTGTAGAAACACTCAAGCCCGCGCTCTCGGATGCGGAACTGGTGGAAGGACTGGGGAGCTTGGATAAAACTACTATGTCATCGCCCTACGCGGACGATCAGGCAGGAGCAATAGACGAATTCGAGCAGAAGCTGCTGAAGATCTACCGCGCAGACAGCGTCCAGGCCCGGCTGGGGGCAGTACGGGCTTATCTTAAGGGCACCAGCTCCAAGGCGTACATGAAGCCAGAGGAAAGATATGCACGATGGGAGGCCTTTGTAAAGACGCTCAAGCCCGCGCTCTCGGATGCGGAACTGGTGGAAGGACTGGGGAGCTTGGATAAAACTACTATGTCATCGCCCTACGCGGACGATCAGGCAGGAGCAATAGACGAATTCGAGCAGAAGCTGCTGAAAATCTACCGCGCAGACAGCGTCCAGGCCCGGCTGGGGGCAGTACGGGCTTATCTTAAGGGCACCAGCTCCAAGGCGTACATGAAGCCAGAGGAAAGATATGCACGATGGGAGGCCTTTGTAAAGACGCTCAAGCCCGCGCTCTCGGATGCGGAACTGGTGGAAGGACTGGGGAGCTTCAATAAACTTACTTGGTCGTCGCCCTACGCGGACGATCAGACAGGAGCAATAGACGAATTGGAGCAGAAGCTGCTGAAAATCTACCGCGCAGACAGCGTCCAGGCCCGGCTGGGGGCAGTACGGGCTTATCTTAAGGGCACCAGCTCCAAGGCGTACGTGAAGCCAGAGGAAAGATATGCACGATGGGAGGCCTTTGTAGAAACACTCAAGCCCGCGCTCTCCACGCGTCAGCTGGAGAAATGACTGGAGAGCTTGCCTGATGTTACGATGATGTCTCCGTACGACGAGGATCAAGTGCAAGATATCAAGAAACTGGAGCAGAAGCTGCTGAAGACCTATCGCAGCGGCACTGTACAGAGGGAGCTGAGGCCGGTATGGGAATATCTTCGGTCTAACAGTTCCAATGGTCAGATGGTCGACACAGAAGAAAAGCTCTGGAAGTGGAAGAATTTTGCGCAAACGCTCGTACACAGGCAACTGTTGCCAGGATATTAACTGCCGTATGCCTTGAGTATCTGTTTCAGGATGCAAGCGGAGCCCGCGAACTGGCCGAAAATCTCCGTGAGTTTTTCAAGAACTAATTTTCAACAAATACATACAAGCTTCTCAGGAAAAAAAGTTAGTAAAGGTTTTTTTAGTTATTAAAAAATATTCGAAATGTAGCAGCTCCTGCCAAGAAAAGCAAGAGCGATCTTTTGTTAGGCTGGGGGCACCACTCCACCGCCATCGTAGCAGTGTAGGCCCGCAGGGGCAACGAGAGCCTGCTGCCACCATTCAATTTTAACCCCCCGCCCCCCTTGCTATCTCTTTTGCACTTATCTTTCTTCCCCCTACCGCACCAGGCGCCAAGCCGTCCCGGCGGCGGCTAAGCCATCCTCCCCCTCTTTCTCTCCCCCCCCCCAGGGGTATTCATCCTGCGAACGGACGTGGAGGTCCTGTGCTGGCTAGGAGCAAAAGCCCAGCCCATGCCCTGACTTCCCCGGCCTGTCTTCTGCCGTGACAGTGGCCAGGTAGAGGGAGCGAGGCTCCGGATGAGGCAAGAGAAAAGAAGGATCACACGTGGGGGGCCGGCCCTTTGCTAGCTAGGTTCTGCCGCCCGCTGCATCGAGTTCATTGCATTTTACTTCTTTCCGCCCGCTGGCGGCGGCATTGCCTTAGGCTGTGCTTGGTACGCTGGCTAACAGCGAGCCAGCGCGGGGGGGGGGGGGGGGGGGCTGGGTTGGGGGGCAGCCCTCCCCGAGCCGCGGGGTGAACTAGCGCGGAGTAGAGGCTAGGATCCCCCCGGGGCCTCCGGCCCGGCCTCCCGCTCGGCGGCGGCGGGGAGCGCCCCCTCCACCGTGGCCGTGAGCACTCGTGCTGAGCCAGTGGGGGGGCAGGTTTAAGGGCTGGGTAGCCACCGCGCGCAACCCTTTCGAAGGTAGCCAAGTGATTGCACTCTGAGTCTTACCAAGTTCTGCTAGTCTGTCTCATTAAAAAAAAGAAAGGCCAGCCAGAAACCGTAGCCCGGCAGCCGGAGTTAGGGGCCCCGGGAGTTAAAACGCCCTGTCCGGTGCAGCCGGGGGCCGGGTGCGTTCGTAGCGAGAGCCTCATCGTACCGGAGTGACAGCCACGTCCGGCACAGCCGGGGGCCGGTGGCTGACGCCTACGGACACTGCGCCGTCCCAGGCCATGGCGCCGGGTGCGCGGCCAGGACTTGGGGGGTAGGGGGTCTGGCCGGAGCGCGCCGGCTGGTGTCCGTCCGTGCCCCGGGGCCCTCCCCCTCCTGTCGGCGGAGGGGACGTGAGTACTGACGTGGGGGCTGCCAGGGGGGAGAGCTGCCGCCGGCCGGACCCCCCCCCCCCCAGTTCTTGGCTAAAGGCAAAGGCCAGCGGCGCCAGCCGAGGGCCTTCATGCTCGAGCACGTCCCAGATCAGCTGCTGGTGGCAGGGCCGCGCGTTCCACTCGAGGTACTGCACCAACGCGGGCGCCCACACAAACGTGGCTTGCTCGACCACGGGGCGGGGAGCCCCGCCCACTTCCTGGTAGCTGCCGTCCGCCTGCCTCACGAGCTCGACGCCCTGGCGCGAGTACTGGCAGCCCTGACGGCCCGCAGCACCGAACCGTCGCCCAACGCGTGCGTCAGCGCCACGCCAACACCTACCTCGCTGCCGAGGCCCGTGACCGCACTCACCACCCCGTGGCCAATAAGGACGAGCTGCTGTGGTGACCACCACTGTAGCGGAGCGTGGAAGCGCCTCCGCGGGGCCCGCGGTGGCCTAGGGACCCGCGGCGGCCTAGGGGCCGCGTTCCGGCCGGCCGGCCGTTGCCGTGCCGCGGTGGTGGAGCCCAGCGTGCCGCACGGCCACCGGACCCTGAGCGACCTCCACTCGTGGTGCGCAGACAGGAACGAGGGCGCGTTGGTTGCCAGCAGCTGTTGCGTCAGGAACAGGAGTTCTTCCGCGTCACGGTGCCTGGCCAGGTACCAGGCTACGGCCTCGCTGCGTACGTACACGGTAGTAGTAGCGCCGTCGGCCTCCTCGAAGCGCCCCCCGGCCACGTACAACCGCCGCGCTTCCCGGCGCAGCCGCTGCCCGTCCGGCAAGAGCCAGCCCGGGAACAGCGTCGGCACGCGGGCCACCTGCGCCGGGGCGAATAACGCGGTCACGGCGCCCTCGGCCAGCAGCTCGTCGTCGCGCCCGGTAGCAAACACGGTGCTCATGCGGGCCGGTTCCCACCACCCGGGCTCGTCCATGGCCGCGAACAGGCGCTTGAGTAACACGAAGTTGTACAGCAGGGAGTCACGGTAGCAGCCCGGGAGGAATTGCACGGCGTGGTGCCAGCTCTGGTCCACGAGCGCGAGCGTCCCCACCGCCCGGCGGTTGGCGAGCCGTGGCTCCGGCCTAGCCGGTGCGGCTAGGTGTACCGCGAACGCCAAGATGTGGCGCAGCAGGTCGGTGCCGAGGGCGCAGAACCCAGCGCCGCCAGAGCGGCTAGCCGCGGCGGTCGGTGCGGTCGCGGCCGGTGCGGTAGCGCTCGGCGCGGGGTACGGATGAAAGCGGCGCGGCTGGCGGCGGGAGGTGGTGGCCTTCTGAAGCATAGCTGTGTTGGGGTACTTGGACTTCTGCAGGGGGGCCTTTTTGTGCCAGAGCCACGGCGGTACGCGGCCGAGAAGGGAGGGAGGGGGGCGCGCCCCCCCGGCGTGCGCCCGTCGCCGTGCGCCACAGTGAACGCGCGCGCCGACAGACACGGGGTGGGACGCGCCACACGTGGCAGCGTGACCGCGCGCGTGTGGTCACGCTGGGGGGGGTGGCGCGGCGCGTGCCGTCGGGGGGAGGGCGCGCCGCGCACGGCCGCGTGAGCACGCGCGCGTGGTCACGCGGACGAGGAGGGGCGCGGCGTCGTCAGGGGGGGGGGGGGGCGCACGGGGCGCGTGACCGGGCGCGGGGGGGGGGAGCCCCCCCCCCCCCGGCCGCTCTTCTCTCCCTTCCGCCCCCCTCTCCCCCCCTGCCACGACCCCCCACGGCGCGGCTCCCGTGGCGCGGGAGTGACAGTACTAGGCAAAAGGGGTGCGCGTGGGTTCATGGAGCAGCAAAGGGCCGCCAAGCGGCTCAAGGCCGCGGCAGATCACCCCCTGCTACACGACCCCGGCGCTCGCTGTGCACTGTGCTTTGATTGCCCAGCTACGCGGTGGCAGGATCAAGCCTTGTGCGGAAAAAGTACTGGTGACCTGCTCGCCAGGGGCTTTGCTGCCCAGCTCCCTCGCAGGAATACTCTGTACCTCTATTCGCTGCTGCCAGAAGCAAACCTCGAGGATCCCGCAGACTACCAACACCTGGACCCCCTTGATCAAGTGCTGAGTTCGGCTCGGGACAGGCTGCAGGTGGTGATTGTCGCAATCAGCACAGCTCAAGATGACTTTTTGGCCAATCAGGCCGCCCAGCGGCTGTGGATGTTCGTCAAGCTGTTAGCGAGCCGGAGGCAGGCCGAGGGCTTTGCCCCGAGCGCCTACGAGCTGCTCAGCTCCCTGATCACGCGGCTCTACCATAGCTCCCAAGGGCACAGCTCCTCAAGCCAGAGTCCCCCGGCTCCTAGCTCCGCCAGCTTTGCGATAGCGCACGTAAATCGGTCTCTGAAGGGCTGCTCCAAGGGCGGCAGGTCCCATTTAGAGCTCTCGCTCGAACGGGTGCTGTGGAGGGAGCTCGCGTCTGACTTCAAGGGTTTCAGGGGTATCGATGTCAAAAGCCTAGACGCACAGCGTCTTTTCGATGCCACGCGGGTCCTGTGGTGGTGGGGCAGACAGAAGCTGGAAGATGGCTACGTAACGCACAAGTTGTCACGGATGATGCGCGGGTTGCCACTGCAAGAACAAAAGAAACAAAAGAAACACGGGCTTGCTTCCGTCGAAGTGTCGCTGGAGGTACACGAGCCGGACGCAAGGGGCCCCCAGGACATGGACCAATGGGAGAGATAGTATTACGATAATACTTTGATCGAGAATGTCAAAACCTTCAGTCCAAGCCGCCTCTTCAAGATACGGTCCATACGGGTAGTCGACGACAATGATGAGGATGAGGATGATGATGAGGATGAGGATGATGATGAAAAGCGGAGAATCGACGCGACCTGGAGCGACGTACTGCATCCATTATTGAAGCAGTGCCCTGATGCTGACAATCTTGAGGCCGATGGGAGCCTGAAAGAGAGCACGGTAGTGGATGTCCTCTACCCAAGACAGAGCGCCTGTTCTAGTCTATGACTGAAGCTGTGGAACATGAAGGAGCTGAAGATAAATTGGAAAGCGCCATTGACCTTCCGGGGGGCGCGGACCGTGGAGGTTTGCAGACCTTATCATCTAGAAAAGGTTATACTCTTTCCGGATGCCACGTGGGTTGGCGCTGACCAAGAGAGTCGAAACTTGGATACCTCGAATACCTCGGATCTTCAGCGCTACTGGCTGGAGGAGGGCAAGAATCCTCCCATCAGGGATGCTAAGAATATGCTCAGGGTTATTCACGGCAGCGACAGCGGGCCACTGTCCAACATGGTGATTACCCTACGTTCTACGAAGCCGAAAGGAGACGAGCCTCTGTTTCTTCAGCTGGAGAAGTTTAGGGCCAAGTCTGTCTGCCTCCAAGGCACAGACGGCGACCTCGCCGAAGCAGAAGACGGCGACCTCGCCGAAGCAGCACAAGTCCGGAATTTTCAACGTGTCAGACTCCGCCTAGTGGATATGCAAGACGTGGCATTTATCAAGGCTCGGCACCTGCGCCTGGATCTTGTGGACTTAGCAGATGTCTACGCAACGAGGCTAGGGGCAAACTCAGTCAACTGTGTGGTAGAACGGGGCAGGTAAGAAAGCTGCAGGGGGGGGGGGGGGGAGAAGGGCGGGCAGAGTGTGCTTTCTCTGCTACGCCACCGGGGCCGGCCGGAGGCGGAGAAAGAGCTGCGGGGGCTGAGACCGGCACCCAGCAGGCGGTTTTCCAGCGCTCCTCCTCCGTGGTGCCTAGCCAGCGAGCAAGAGAATGGGAGTACCAGCGTAAGCAGACCTGATTAAAAAAAAGCCAGAAGCGCTACAGGGTCCGTAGCCCGGCTCCGGGAAGGCTCCCCCCCCCCCCCCCTCTGTCCGGGCCTGCGCCACCGGCCGACGCACAGCGGCGCCCCACCCGCACCCGGCGCCACCGAACGACCCCCGCCCCGGACCGCTGCCGCCTGCCAGCCCAATACCGCTGCAGAGGGGCGGCAACTCCGGGGCCGTGGGTGCTGTCAAGTACCAGCCGCAGGTGGCGCCCTCCCCCCCGCCGGTGGCGATAGCTCGGCCGGCGGTGGCGATGGCTCGGCCGGCGGTGGGTGGCGCCGCCTGCCGCGAGCATGGCGCACGGACACGGGCACCCCCGGGGGGGGCTGGGACGCACAATGTGTTTTGCCCTCACTCCCCCCCCCCCAGGTCCACCCCCTCCCCCCCGCCCGCTACCGTCGGCCACCGGTGTCCACCGGTGTCCACCGGCGCGCGGTGCCACCCCACCACCAACCGACCAACGGACGGCGGCGCCACCGGCCACCGGCCGGCACCGTGCGTCCGACCGACGGCCTGCCCATGCGTCCGACCGACGACCGCTCCCTGACTTAAAAATGGCGGGTTCGCGCAAACTTTTTTTACCGTGGGCTGTCCGTCCCTTGGCTGCCGGCCGGAGAATTCGGGCACGGGCACGGCCGCCGTGCAGTGCCAGCGGCCTGGAGCTAGGGTGAACGACTTGGTGGTTTTAATGACTAAAACTGAATCCTGAATCAGAGTAGCCCCTACCGCGGGGCCTGGCTTTCTCTCTGTCCTTGTGCGCGGGACTGCTGGCTCAGCCGCGGGGGTGGCCGGCCGCCGCTGCTGCGCCGAGCGGCCCGTGCAGGCGGAACAGCCAGAAACACATGATGCCCGACGGCCGGTAGTCGAGCAGGGACGCCCGCCAGCCCGCCCCCCTCAGCAGGGCACCGAGCTCGGTGCTGTAGACCGCGCGCGTCAGCTCCAGCTCGCCGGCGTGGCCGGTCAGCCATTCCAGCTCGCCGGCGTGGCCGGTCAGCCATTCCAGCGCGCCGCGCCCGCCAAAGAACGTCAGCGCTAGCAACGAGCCCGGCCGGGGGTCCAGGCGAGGTAGCAGCAGGCGGATGGCGCGTGTGTTGCCGTGCAGCATGTTGCAAAAGTCCAGGTACGCTACGTCCCAGCCGGCGGCCGGCGCGCCCTGCTGCAGCAGGCCCTCCAGGGAGCGGCGGTGGACGCGGACCCCCGGCAGGGCCAGCCGCTCCAGCTCGTCGCAGGTCTGCGGGCAGAAGTTGGGGACGTCGGCCGACAGCTCCACGCCCAGCTCCTGCGCCACTTGCTCCAGCGCACGGCAGCTCGCTCCCTCGGCCGCATCGAGCACTAGCGCCCGCAGCGTCTGCCCCCGTACCCGCACCAGCTCGCGGGAGTGGTTAGCCAGGCTGGCGTTGCAGGCCTCCTTGAAACTAGGGTCTCGGTCCCCGCTGAACGACTCTGGCCGATCCCGGGCCTGGGCGGCCGGCGCGGCCCCTTCCAGCCGCTCGGCCGCCTGGCGTAGCTCGGCGTCCAGTAGCGGGACCGGCACGTACTGGCTCTTGCCCTTGTATTTGCCGGGCCCACGGTACACGACTTCGGCGTACAGCACCCCCTCCAGCAGCCTGGCGCGGTGGCCCACTCGGTACTCGCTGGCGTGATACCGCACGGCCCGGAGCCTGCCCTCCAGCACCGCACGGGAGATGAGGGGCGTGCCGTTGACTACTTCCCAGCCCAGGAACCAGGCGGCGTCGCTGTCGCTGTGCAGCCGCTCGTCGGCCCAGGTGACGCACAACCCCTCGGCGCGGCCTCCGAGCCGGGCCTGCTCCTCGGCCTCCGCCTCGGACGCGTACCACGTGGGCTTGTACGACACTACCAGCGGCGGGCTCGCGCCGCCGGGCCGATGATCGCCTCCGTCGCGTAGGTCCTGCAGCTCAAACCCGCGGGCCCGGGCGCCCGCGGGGCGGAGCCTCCTGTTCTTGCGCGGTGGCTGGCGTCCGCACCCGTCGGCCGCCGCGGAGCGAGGAAACTTGGCGGCGGCCGCCGCCGGAGTGCTGTTGGTCTGTGGGCTAGCTTGCATGTCTGTTGAGCGCTGTGGGCGAGGACGGATTGTGAGTGGGGTAAGCGTGCCAACCACCCTGCCCCCTCCCCCGCACGGGCTGGCGCGCGCCTGGGGTCACGGGCGGCCTGGCACACCCCCCCCCGCCTTACACACACAGGCGCGCCAGCCCGTGCGTGTGGGTCGGGTGGCTCGGCGCGCGCCTGGCGGGCGCGTCCACACGAGAGCGAGAGAGCCACGGGAGCGACAGAACGGTGGGCTGCGCCGGCTGGCGGCAGGCGGGGGGCGGGGGGGGGGGGGGGCAGCCGCCTGCCCCCCTCCCTCAACACGCACGGGCTGGCGTGCGTGTGGAAGGGGGGGGGGGGGGGGGGGCCTGGCGCGTCCACGAGGGGGGGAGGGAGAGAGAGACAGAGCGACGGAGCGGTGTGGTGCGCCGGCACGCGCGGGCCCGCCGCCCTCCCCCCCGCCACGCACCCTCGCCCCCGGCCACGCGGCTCCCGCCCGCCACGCGGCACACGCCCGGGGGAGGGGGCGCGGCGTCCTCCCCCACTCCCGCCCCCCCCCCCCCCGGCGCCCCTCCTCCCGCCCTCCCCCCCCCCCCCCGGCCCCGGCCCCTCACCGAGGGAAGGAGAGCCACGGGGGGGCTGCCTCTATCCTCCCCCCCTGTCCGCCCCCTGTCCGCCCCCTACCGCGTGCGCCGGTGCACGCCCCGCTCACTATTCCGAGCGGGTAAGCCCGGGTTGTGCGCCATGAGCAGTGACGGCAGCGGTATTGTGGCCAGGGCCACCGGCCCCCCGGCGTATACGCACGTCAGGCTGCTGGTAGTGGGCGATTCCGGGACCGGTAAAACGAGCCTGCTGCAGCGCCTGGCCAAGGACCTGGCCCCCCCCCCCCCCGAAAACATATGTACGCCGACCCTCGGGGTGGACTTTGTCTTGTTGAATGTGGTGCACCACGGCAGGCATGTCAAGCTGTGGTGTTGGGACATGGCGGGACAGGATCGCTACTACAGCATGGTGAACCAGTACTGGCAGAACACAGACGTGGCCTTGCTGTGCTACGACATGAGCAAGCCGGGCGCCCTAAAATCGTTATTTGCTAACTGGGTGCAGCCGGCCAAGGGCAAACTGCCCCCGCACTGCCAAATCGTACTCGTGGGCTGCAAGCAAGATAAAATCCATGCCCACCACGCCGACGAGGTGCAACAACAGGCGGAAGTAGTCCTGGCCACCTTTGGCCAGGGGGCGCTCTGGACCAGCGCGCGTGACGACCCCCAGAGCAAGTTGCTAGGCATGTTGTACCCGTACGTGGACCTGGAGCTGGGGCGGCCGCGTCCCGCCGACCCCGGCGAGGCCATTGACCTAGCCAGCCCGGCGGCCCCCTTCCTGTTCTCTCTCCCGCTTGTGGTCTCCGCTCCCCCCCCCTCTCCCTCCCCGGGCCTCTCCGCCGGCATGGGCTGCCACGCACGAGCCCCTGCACAGTGAGTGTGCTCAAACATTTGGCAAAACCACGCCTGCCCCGGCCTTGAGATGCATAACTTCGGCCCCGACCGCCGGCTGTGGCGCCCATGGCTCCTCCTCTTGCTGTGCGGGTGGTGGCTGCGGGCCGCCGGCGCCGGGTGCCCGTACCCCGTGCACTGCCCGACGCTAGAGGAGGCGTGTCCCTCGGTCGTGTGCCCCGGCGGCGCCACGGTGCTCGAGCTTGAGACGGCGGCCCCGCAGGACACGTTCGTGTGGCCCCTGTGGCCGCCCGCCGCGCCGGCGCGGCGCCGCCAGGCCCAGGCCGGGGCCGTCCCGACGTCGTTCACGGTCGACTGGGGGAACGGCTCGCCCCCCACGCAGTGCCTGGACGCCGGCGCCGCGCCGTGCGCGCACACGTACGCGCTGGCCGGCACGTACACGGTGACGGCCGACCCCGGCGGAGTCGCTACCCCGTGCGCGGCTGGGCGCTGACGCCGGCATGGCACGCCGCGGCGCCCGCGGGCCTGCGGCTGCGCGCCGTCCGGCGGTGGGGGGAGCTGCGTTTCCACGAGACGAGCGGCTACCACCTGTACTCGGCGCCGGGGCTCACGCACGCGCCCTCACTTGCCTTGCTGCCGGACACGGGGCTCGTGCGCGTCTGGGACTACAGCTTCGCCCGCCTCACAATGCCGCTGCCGGACGTGAGCTACGGGCTCAACGTGTACGTGTCGGGCGCCGAGTCGGCGGTCGGCCTGTTCGAGAACTCCACTGGCCTGCTGGGTCTGCGCGGCACGCAGGACTGGGACACACGCAGCCTGCGCAACGCCAGCCGCGCGTTCGCGGGCTTGCCGGCGCTGACCGAGCTCGACCTGTCACGCTGGGACACCGCCCTGCTCGAGGACGTGAGTGAACTGTTGGCCGGCGGCGCGGCGCCCACGCGCACGGGGGTAGGCGGCTGGACGTCACTGCCGAGCCTGTCGCGCTTCTCGGGGTTGTTCCAGGGCCTAGGCAGCGACTTCCGGGAAGCGCTGACCGGCTGGTCGACACCCGCGCTCGCACCGGGTTCCGTTGACTGCTCGCGGCTGGCGCGGTACACGGCGCTCGGCCAAGCGCACTGGCCCGCCGCGTGCTCGCGCTCGCACTTCCTGGCGCTCGTGCGCACGCAAGCCCCCAACGCCGTCGCCACGCTGACGCTGTCGCCCGCGGCCGGCCCGGGCCAGGGCGGCACGTACGGCGTGGACTGGGGGGACGGGTCGGCGCCCGGCGCCTGTAACCACACTAACGGTGCAGTCTGCAACCACACGTATGCGGGCGCCGGCGACTACTGGTTGCGCCTGATCGGCCGCGTGGCCGGGCTGTGGTACGTAGAGGGCGCTTTGGTGGTGGACGTGGTGGCGTGGGGCGACGTGCAGCTGTACCACCCTGTCGGCAGCACGACCCCGCTCTTCACCCGGGCGCCTAATCCTTCTTTCCCCCTCTGCCAACGAGTTCCTGCTGCGTTACCTGGCGCCGACTGCCGGCTCGCGGGCCCTGCACGGCGTAGCGCCCGAGTACCTGCTGAGCTTCATGAGCGATTTCGTGGGCGACGCGCGCGACTGGGACTGGTCGTGGCTCACGCCCGCTACCCACCCCAACGGCTTCCGCTGCCTGTTTCAGCACTGCGCCAAGTTCAACCAGGACCTCGGCGGCTGGAACACGGGCGGCGTCGCTATTCTGCGGGGAACCTTCACTGGTGCGAAGGCCTTCAACGGCAGCGTCGAGAGCTGGGACACGAGCCAAGTCACCAGCCTGTTTCTCACGTTTTTGAGTGCCAGTGCGTTCAATCGACCGCTCGGTGCCTGGAACGTGGGCAGAGTCACGACCCTGGAGGAGGCTTTTAAGCTTGCGTCTGCCTTCAACCAGCCGCTGGGCGCGTGGAACACTTCGTCCGTATGGGCAGCGTTTTCGCGGGCGCCCGAGCTTTCAACCAAAACATCAACGGCTGGAACACTAGCATGGTGTCGGACATGAAAGGTGCCTTTGTCTGCCAGACTACACGTGCGCCTTCAACCAGCCCCTGGGCGCCTGGGACGTGTCGGCCGCCGCGGCAGCAGGAAAGGCGTATCAGATGTTCAGCTGCAACTGTGTCTTTGATCAGGATCTCACTGGCTGGAACCTGGCCGCGTCGCCGGCCGGTGCAGACACGTGCACCGGGATATTCCAGTATAATGGTATCTATTCAGCTGGCGTCGGCATCCAGCCGAGCCACCTGCCAGCTCTCTGCAACAGTTCCTACGTCAGTGGATGTGGTATCTACTAATGACCGGCGGCGGCGCGCGGGCTGCTTGCTCCCTAGCGGAGCTGTTCAGGGGAGGATGGGGAGGACGCGAGACACAGGGAGAGCAGGCTTTGCTTGGTAGAAAAGAAGATAAAAGAAAGGCGCGTCCGAAGCCTCGTAATGCAGTCTCAATAAAATGTAAGGGAATCTGATGTGCGGGCCGGGGGGGGGGGGGCGCTACAGGACAGCGCTGGGCGGGGGAGCGGAGGGGCCACCGTTCGCTCTCCTACCCCCGGTCCTCTTTCCACCCCTCCTCTCCCTCCCCGGGCCTCCCCGGGCCGGCGCGGGCGCCGCCACGCCCGAGCCCCTGCAGAGTGAGTGTGTGTGCTCAAACACTGGGCAAAACCACGCCCGCCCCGGCCGTAAGATGCAACTCAGCCCCGCCCGCCTGCTTTGGCTCCTCCTGCTGTGGTGGTGGCTCGCGGCCGCCGGCGCCAAGTGCCCATACCCGCTCCAGCGCCCGGCGCAAGAGGAGGCGTGCCCCGGCGGCGCCACGGTGCTCGAGCTCGCCACGGCGGCCCCGCACGACACGTTTGTGTGGCCGCTCTGGCCGCCCGCCGTGCCTACGACGGCGCGCCGCCGTCGCCAGGCCCAGGCCGCCCTCCCCACGTCGTTCACGGTCGACTGGGGGGATGGCTCGCCCCCTACGCAGTGCCTGGACGCCGGCGCCGCGCCCTACGCGCACGCGTACGCCACCCCCGGCACGTACACTGTGACGGCAGACCCAGGCGGCTGCTACCCCGTGCGCGGCTGGGCGTTGACGCCGGCCTGGCACGCCGCGGCGCCCGCGGGCCTGCAGCTGAGCGCTATCCTGTCATGGGGCGAGCTGCGCTTCCACGAGACGAGCGGCTACCACCTGTACGCGGCCCCGGGGCTCACGTACGTCCCTTCGCTGGCCCTGCTGCAGGACGCGGGTCTCGTGCGTCTGGGACTACATCGCTGGCCTCCTCACCACACCGGCGCCGGAACTGAGCTACGGGCTCAACGTGTCAGGCGCCAAGTCGGCGGTCGGCCTGTTTGAGGGCTCCGTAGGCCTGCTTAGTCTGCGCGGCACGAGCGCGTGGGACACGCGCCGGCTGCGCAACGCCAGCCGCGCGTTCGCGGGCCTGCCGGCGCTAACCGAGCTCGACCTGTCGCGCTGGGACACCGCGCGGCTCCAGGACGTGAGCGAAATGTTTGCGGGCGACACGGCGCTGACGCGCACGGGGGTAGGTGGCTGGACTTCCCTGCCGAGCCTGTCGCGCTTCGACCAACTGTTGCTGGGCCCGGGCAGCGACTACCGGGAAGCGCTGACTGGTTGGTCGACGCCCGCGCTCGCGCCGGGCTCGGTCGACTGCACGCGGCTGGCGCCGTACACGGGGCTGAGCCAGGCGGACTGGCCCGCCGCGTGCTCGCGCTCGCGCTTCCTGGCACTCGTGCGCACGAGCTATCCCGGCGCCGTCGCCACCCTGACGCTTCAGCCCGCGGTCGTCACCGGCATTGACGTGGACTGGGTGGACGGGTCGACGTCGACGTCGTTTGTGGTCGACACGTACGAGGTGGACTGGGGGGACGGATCGGCGCCGGCTCGTGCGCGCACGTCGTCTGCACGCACACGTACGCCAACGCCAGCGACTACTGGCTGTGGCTGAGCGGCCACGTGGACGGGCTGTGGTACGTGACCGGCGCGGAGGTAGTGGACGTGGTGGCGTGGGGCGACGTGCAGCTGTACCACCCCGTCGACAGCAACGCAGCGCTCTTCACGCTCCCCGGCACGGACACGTGGGGCGCGCTGCGCTACCTGGCGCCTACGGCTGCCTCACGCGCCCTGCAGGGCGTCTCGCCCGAGTACCTGCTGTACCAGATGAGCGAGTTCGTGGGCGACGCGCGCGACTGGGACTGGTCGTGGCTCACGCCCGCCACGCACCCCAAGGGCTTCAGCAGGATGTTTGCTAGCTGCCGCAACTTCAACCATGACCTCAGCGGCTGGAACACGAGCGGCGTCGCTAGCCTTCAAGGCACCTTTTGGAATGCGTCGGCCTTCAACGGCAGCGTCGAGAGCTGGGACACGAGCCAAGTCACCAACCTGGCTTACACGTTCAAGCTGGCCAGCGCGTTCAACCGACCACTCGGTGCCTGGAAATTTTCGTCCGTCGCGACCATGGCGTCCGTTTTCGCTGACGCCCGAGCTTTCAACCAAAACATCAACAGCTGGGACACTAGCAAGGTGTGGAACATGCAAGCTGCCTTTTACTGTCGAGATCACACGTGCGCCTTCAACCAGCCCCTGGGCGCCTGGGACGTATCGACCGTCGCGGTACTCGACCCCGCGGAAGCCGGATTGTACAACATGTTTAGTGGCAACTGCGTCTTTAATCAGAATCTCACCGGCTGGAACCTAGCTGTGTCGCCGGCAGCTGCCGGCATGTGCACGAGGATGTTCCAGGGGCGTGGCGTCTATGCCTTCGACATCGGCATCCAGCCGAGCCACCTGCCAGCTGTCTGCCACGGGCTTTATAACCGCGGGTGTGGTAATGGCTAGTAGTACTGTTCAGTGGCAGACCGACCAGCGGTGTGCGGGGACTAGCCGGGTTGCTCTGTTTGTTGCGCACGCTGCTGTTCATAACAGAGATTTGAGGCTTGTTGACTTTGTCACTGCATATTTGCACGCTATCATGCCTTATACCATCTACGCACGTCCTCCACCTGGTTTTGAGCGTGTTGGGTGGGTGTGGCTCATTCTCAAAGCGTATTACGGTCACCCTGAATCAGGACGGCTTTGGTACGATGTTCTGAATGAGATTGTGGTTAAGTTTGGGTTCAAGCCCCTTGCCATTGACAAGGCATCGTATGCAATTGTGAAGAACAACAACCCACTGCACACACCACATTGATCACATTTCATGTAGATGATGGATTGCATGTAGCTAACAAGAAAGAGCACATTGAGTTAGTTAAGTTCTTCCAGAAAAGTGGTTTGAGATGCAAGGACCTCGGTGTTGCCACATCGTTCAAAAACATTTCACTCGATCACTTCGAGAACAGCATTCTTGTACACCAGAGGATTTATATTAAAGCAGTGTTGCTCAAGCTTGGCTATGACGGCGCTATTCCCGCCAAGTCCCCCAATACCTCTGATGTTGTTCGTCCACTCAAGCCCGGACATCCCATTTTCGAGTATGATCTTCGTACTCTTATTGGTGTCTTACTTTTCATAGCAGTCAACACTCAGCCTTTGATCGTTTGTGCTCTGAACATGGCAGCTTTGGATATGGTTCCGAACCCCCCTCGTGCGTATTCGCGTATCGATAAGATCTGCAGGTTTTTGGTTACTCCTCGTGGGATTTTTTCGTAGAGCGGACAAAGCTATCACTTCAATGTGGAGTTACGCTAAGCAGGGGGGGCGTAAGCACAGGCAATTTTCCGGGTCGCCCGTGATGGAATCGTTTCAGGACATTGACCCTACTCATTTAGCTCAGAACTCAGTCAAGCTCGGTGAAGGGGAAATTCCAAAGGAAATCCGGCAAAAGACCCCTGTGTTCGGTTATTGCGATTCTGATTTCGCTTCTCGTGTTGAGGACAGAAGATCTTTGAAGTGGTTTCATTTTCTTCTTTCACTTGGCCCCGATTTCAGCTTTCTCTAAGTTGCAGTCCGTTGTTGCCAATTCGACTGTCGAAGCTGAGATTATAGCAGCAAATGAGGCGGTTAGGGAGGCAGAGGCATTCGGAAGGTGCCGGTCGATATGGGTTATTCGCCAGGAATCATCCGATTCTTGAGGATAACTCTGGAGCTATTTCGTTGTCAGCCAGAGGCCTTGGCGAGAACCGTACTAAACATATCGCGGTACGTTTTCATTATTTGGTTGACAGATGCCGTGCAAGGTCCGTGCACTTGTATAAAATCGCGTCGAAGAAAAATTTAGCGGATTATCTGACTAGGTCTCTTCCATGTACGCAATTTTCGCCTATCTCCGGGCACGTCGCGGTTGAAATGCCATCAGAATAGCTTCTTTGTTGTATCATGCATACTGCACTATGCGTATATGACATATTGTTTGTTATATTTTCATTGTTTGTATATTTTGCTCTTGTCTCCTTTAATGTCTAAATACTTATCAACTAAAACTCACTTTGCTACGTAACACTCTGAAAAGTGAGGGGGAAGGAGAGCCACCACTATTATTTTGCTTTTGTTGCGACATTAGAAGTTTATACATGAAATTTAGATTATATCGCATGTGTCGATGATCTACTTTGCTTTATAGACTTAATCGAAGTTAATGTCATAATAATAGTATAATAATAGTTATAGCCTTACATGTAGATAGTAAACTAAGAAGACCAATTGGCCACCATCTAGCTTGTACTATGGTTTAGTTTTGTTAGCACAGCTAAATTGTAGACATAGTTGTCAACGTGATCGGATCGCTCATATTTCTCGGTATATGCTTGTATCCTATGACAACCGTCAGATGTAAGTAGGTAATTCACGTTAAGTAACAACCTTAATATTATTGCATTCATGTTTATGTTTTCTGATGTAATGTTGGTAATGCTGCGCGTTAGACATAGAATTAATTCAGAATGTTGTCATAAGTTGTTACTTGGTTACATGTTTATCTATATGCTATGAATATATATATATATATATATATATATATATATATATATATATATATTACAAGCAGGCGCTTCAGGCAGGGAATCGGCATGTTTATAACTGCTTTTGTAGGCTGGTCACGGCCCAGCATGTTTGTTTGTTGCCCTGTAGTTGACTTATGGGAATCGCTATTATGATTTCGTTGCGACTACATAGTCTTTACCTGCTATGTATATGATACGTTTATCATGCTTGTTCGGCTGTATAGTAAGTATTTATACCTGTTTTCGTTATTCCATTATTGGATGTGCATCATATATATGTGCGTTTGCTTCCATTTCATTTGTAGCCCTCATGACACTCTGCACGTTATCATTTGTGACTTCTCATTGATGAGGTTGTACTGGCGTGTGCAGACGGGTTATTACGGGGTTGCGGATTTAACGTAAATTTACGCTCATTTGATGTTTTATGGTTTGTCTCCATTGCAGGGATCCTGACAATGTTTACCTTGTTGCATTTTGCCCAATCTTTCATTCTATCTAGTATGAAAAATTGAGTGCAAACGCTTAGGTCAATTTATCTGTATAAGTATACATGAATAATTTATATGCTATGGCCAATATAGCGCATATTTTTCTAATTTCTATTATTTGAGATCAACTCATATTTGCACATCGACAGTTATCATATTATGATATATTATTGTCACAGATTAGAGTCTCCCCTTGTAATAAGATAGAACATAATTCAGTTCCTGGGAAGGCAGTTTAACTGTAGTTAGATTAAGGGATATCACTTGAGGGGTGCGAGAGCTCTACTACCGACGTCACACTGCTAACATGGGACTAAGGTGCGTAACCACGCATACCTACGCTATGGGCCGGGGCATAGCTTCGAATGGGACAACCCTGTTAGCGGAGCCGATGTATCTACTTCTGCGAGAGGTGAGGGAGCGGATAGTCGATAGGTGTAATAATTATTAATTCCACATCATTTTTGTCTAATACATATTTCCACAGTGCTGGGAGGATTATCTTTAATTATGTCACAGTTTATACCTAATCTAAAGTAATCAGGGGGAGAGTTAGGTAATTATAACAGGTTGGTAACTAATATATACATGTATTTAACCGGGTTATACGGTTAGATCCCGTATCAGAACAAGTAATGCCAATCCACCTTTGTGGACCGAGTGGGTATATCTGCCCCCACAAAGTGGGTCCAGTTATTGTTCCGTTCTTAATTACAACCATCCGTTTCAATCGTCCGTTACTGCTGGACATGGTATAATCATTAAAGTCATTCTTCGGTATATCGTAAGTCAATAACTGCGGATAGAGAGTTGTAGGTATCATAAATCATTATATTAATAATAATATTCTAACGGCCAGGTTATCGAACCTTGACTCGTGACAAGTTAGCGAACTCTGCGTTAGCAGCAAGTTTAATCAGTTGTGAGTTTGGATACAACCCCAATTGATAACTTATGACTCTCATTACACAACGAACTCTTATCAGTTAAAAGTCTCTATGGCTGCATTAAGTCCGGAGGCTGACTCCTATTAGTAAGAGCAGTTGAAATACCAGTAAATAGCAGAGAGGTCACTTACTAAAATCATTGAGAAACTAACAACGTACTATGCAGTAACACAAATCAGTCTAAGAGGCTTATTTCCACCTACCAAGATTTTGTCGCCTAAGCTGAGGTGCACTGGAAAATTTCCCTTTGAAGTTACAAAAGCAATTTCCTTTTTACCAATATCAACTCGCAATTTTTCTCACACTGACCGTGACTACTACTAAGTGACGCTTTCATTTTAACGCAACCACATCCGTAACCACACAACCTACACCACCCCGGCCTGAAACAATTCTACGCCAGAGACTTCCGTCTCACAACCTTCGTCGTGAGCATATCTCACAAGCCCTGGAGACCAAACACACACCTTACCCTTTACCTAGCCCTTACCCTGTCACTTAAACTTGAACTAGTACTAACCTAAGCTTTTGCACTGAAAGGGGTGAGCACGGTCACTCATGGTCTGGTGAACCCCTGTTATTAGTAGTAAATAACCATTCTTGAAACCTTGGTTTATTTACGTAGATTTCTCCTTATTTGCAGACTTGGAATGCAAAGTGACGAACACGACTGAACGTAAATTATGAGTTGGTGAGCTCGCGTAACTTGAAAAAGCTGTATAGCACTTGAAGGATGGCTTCAAGTCCGACTTATAATTATTAATAAGTGTCCGAAATTTGCAGAAAAAAGTTTCCACAGTTGTGATGTAAAAAGCAACTCAAAATATTGTTTTCCGTCACTCTTGTTTGCTTGTCCACAAATTTATCGCAACGTGCGTGGTTCACGGGAAATCAGGGAAACCGTGGCATATGTACTTTCATCGCCCTCAGCCCTCAGATGATGAGGTTCATTAGTGTCGGCTTTTACATTCGAGTAATCAAACTTTACTATATTAAAGTTCAAGTGCACCTGCCGGGTAAACGGGGGCCATATTGTCGGCCTCTTATCCCCTCTTGACCCCGGTTGGAATACAATAGGAGCAAACTTGTCGTTGAACAGCGACATCTCCTGGGCATAACGCGTTGCCGGGTCCGTGGGATCATCCTCCTCCCTTTTCTTGATCACCGCATATCTCTCTTCCCATAATGCGTATTTTTCAACGCAAACCTCCACGGCCTTTACGACCTCCATTAGGTACAAGAGATATCGGTAGAGGTTCTCGTGAGCCTGCTCCCTCGCCAGAGCCAACAGATCAGCATTCGCCACAGTAGCTGCAGCATCACCGACCTTGGTCTGCGAGCGCCGCCGTCTCTGCCTCCCTTAGCAGATCACGCAGGCATCTGTCGGCTTGGGCAGGCACCGAGTCCTCCCTCCATCAGCTCCAATTTCTCCATGAAGCCTTCTACATGGACCAGGTCCAAGGAATCAGGTATCTTTTCACCCCACATCTTGGTATCCTTCATCCATTTGGCCTCCTGATTTTCTCCTTAGCGGCATCCCAATTCTTAACCGCCTTGGTGAACGCAATGGCCACCATGGGCCAAACCTCGTCCTTGAAGAAGTTCGTTGCCATCGTCATGTCAAAGGTTTCCCCCCTCGCAGGGTCTACCCTCACACTTCCATAAAATTCCTCCTTCCAGCTGTCCTTCGATTCCGTCCCCGACATCAAACTGTTCAGAAGGAATAGGCGTCGGATAGTATATCCGAGTTCTCAAATCTTGCATGATCCACCATTTGCAGTTCATGGAGGTGCATGGACACGAATATCCTAGACACCATCCTCCTAATCTGTATGGGTATCAAGGTTTTTAGCCTAGGTTCACTAGGTAAAGAAACCGTTTTGGCAGAGGAGTCCGCCCCCCATCTAGCCAAACCACCACTTTCGGCCTTCACCCAATTGAACACCTCCTGATCCCGTGGTCTGTCTTTGTACTTACTTGCCAAAGGGACCCTACTTAGGAGGATCCTACGTGCTGCTCCGAGGATCCTACTATGTAGTCCGATGCTACATGTAGTAGAAATTCCCCTACAGCCTTCCCCTGCAACGGCTGAGCAGACAGATCCTTGTAAGGATCGTATGCCACCACCTTTGCCAAGTTAACCTCCTAGGTGTCAAAGTCCAAGTTTCGAGATCAGGGTCCTTCGCTGTAGATCGCCAAAACCCCCTTACCACCTTCAGTTTCCCTTTCCTTAGACGACTGAAAGCACTATCTCACACGACCAGCACAGAGTACTGATCGTTAAGAAGCTACTTGACACCCTCACCAAGACACAGTCAACAACAGTGACTGAGCTTGTTCCCAGAGAGTGCGTCGTTCCAAATTCCAAATCCTATGAGTTCGAAAAAGGCACTGGGACTCCAAATGTAATAAGAACCCTGGTCTTACCCTTGCTCAAGGAAAAAATGGAATTTATTCATAAACACGACTGGTTCAAAGCTAACCTGCACTTCAATAGTAGAAAGGGAAATCAGAATTGAACCCAAACAACAAGCCAGAGGGAAAAACCGTTAAAAATGGAGTGTCCCTTTGACACGGGTCAACTGACACGATGAGTTACGTCCGTAACCAGCACAAATGCCAAAACATACCTAAAAACAACAACCCATAAGTGCAATTTCCCTTATTATGCCATAAATTCCCAGTCACGGGAAAAACAGAATTTCCGTGCAAACTTTCCTTATCCTTGAAACGGTTACTACATTTGCTACAAAAGGTTCGGGTCAACGCTATTGACGTGGGAGGTTAATAAATAAAGATGCCACAGCTTTATGTAACTTACATCCTAACAACCTTCACCCTTTTGGTAAACGGTTAAGTGTAAAATGTATAGGATTTAAGGCCCTATGGAGTCCGAGCTTCCAAGCTTCCCTAATATAACATTAAAACCGGAAGTATGCTTCAAAACCGGAAATGTAATAAGAATTCATCTTAATATAGATTTAATAACAAGTAATCACTTCCACGAGTGAATTCCCGTAAAAACTAATAGCGAAATAACAATGTAGTATACCGTGGGTGTTACACTGTGTTCGCAGGAAGTTAGATACATTGTCTTTGGAAAAAGCCACAGACGGCCTGTGACATAACTGCAAAGTTTTCATCCTTTCATAATATTTCTTCTCTTTGCGGATCATAGTAGCCTGCCTGTCTTTCTTCTTGTATGTTGTTTTCTATTTAGTCTCAGCTGTTCTTCTTTCTCGCTTCTTTCGAGTCTCTTTCCACACTCTCTTCAACTTTGTTCTGCTGTCATTTGATAGTATCTCAATCTCAGTTCTGGGAGTGTTTGCCACGGTGATCTTCTTTCTTTGTCTGGGGTCTCTGTCTTCTCTCTGAGAGGTATTAATATCTGACTCTTCATCATCAGGCTTCCTCACTCAGGCTATCATTCAGTCACTTCAACGTGGGCGTGCCGGGCTCTTCTAAATCTTCTGCCGCCTTAGCCCTTGCCCCACATTCAGGAGCCTGTCACAGCCTCGTTCTTCCCTGTATGCACGGTAGAGTCGGGGGACTCTGAGGACTTGAGGGTGGTCGATGACAGTTCTGACGACATGGATCGGGAGACGGAATATGTCAGGGCCACAACCTCTGGCTGGGCCTATACGAACCCACGCGATATGAGGATCGCGAATGTGGTGTGTAGGAATTCCGCAGAGGATGAGGCGGTGTTGACCGCGATAGAGGCGAGGTTGGAACACCTCTATGCAGCAAGAGAGGAATTGTTGCGGGGTAAGATCGCGGGCATGGAGGATGCTGGTGATCAACACGTCTATATCGACGTGCATTCTACCACAATGTCACACGTGGTATGGAATGCTACCCAGCATAAGCTGCCGGTCAAACAGCCTAAGCCTATTGTGGAGGCTTTCCTGAGAGGTCACTGGGATGATAAACTATTTTTTCCTAAGGGAGTCAAGGCCATTAAGGAGGTCTTGAAGGCCCGGTTGGCGGTGGAAGATTTCGCTATAGTTATCCCAGTGGGCACTCGGACGGAAATGTGGTAGCAGGATATTGAAGATCACCTCATTGATGATCCGATTCCGATACCGCATAGAGGTCACAAGTTGATCTTGGCATTGCGGTTGGGGACCAAGGAGAAGGCGATAGCTTACGGAGCTAAGCGGGCACAGCGAGAGATGGCGGAAGTCCGTACGCAAGCCTTTTCTTGGATCACAGGAATACATCATCGCACGCATGCGATGCAACATGCGATCATCATAGATCATTTAGCTCAGCTGGCTCAATGGAAGGGTAAGGAGGAGACACGGTACCATGGGACAATGGTACGTGAGGATGAGCGGCCGATACCGATGGAGGATGTGGCACAGCTGTCACGCAAAGCTTCTCCGAAGGAGATCAAAGAAGCAAGGATAGCGGCGGAAAAAGCTATCGCGCAAAAGTATAGTACTTGGAAGGGTACTATGAGGGAGCGGGATGCGCTCAAAGGAATATTGGAAGAAAATATGGAGGTATTCGGGCCTCTTGAAGCCGGGTCTGATCGAGGTTATGAGGCTAACTTCGGGCGGAAGCCTGGTGAGGACGTGGTGGGTCACAGGAGACCGTCACGCATGAGCTATCATGAGGATCAGATGGCTCGGGAGATTACTCAGGAACTGTTAGAAAAGGATATAATTGAAGCGCGCCTATCGGAGGTTTCTTCACCTGTGCGTATGGCGCCCAAACCGGATGGTCCTTACGTATGTGTATCAACTACTACAGGATCAATAAGATTCTGAAGCAGATTGAAACGCCGGTACCGGATCTCAGGAAGGGGATCAATTGGCTTAAGCATGCCAAGGTGTATACGACGTTGGATCTTTAGAGTGGTTTTTGGCAGATCCCTCTTAACGAATCGTGTCGATATCTTACGGCATTTATGGTCGGAATGACCACATATATTTGGAAGGTGTTGCCGATGGGGCTTAAATGCTCACCGGGACTATTCCAACATGCCATGACCAAGATGCTCGTAAGGAGTATGATGATGAAGGGACGGTAGCCCGTCTTGGGACGACGGAGGATTATGCGTTCTGTTATATAGATGATATAATGATTTATTCACAGAGCATGGAAAAGCACGTGGAGCACGTGAAGGACGTCTTACGACGTATCAGTGCATTGGGACTGCGGTTGAATGCAAAGAAGTGTGACTTTGCTCAAACCAAGATACAGTATTTAGGGCATGAGATCTCGGAGGGTCGCTGTGCGATTGCTCAGGAGAAGAGGAATTATGTGTCATCAATGTCAATGCCACAGACAAGAACGGACCTACATTCCTTTATATCGCTAGCTTGATATTACTGGGAATTTATTGCGGGGTTCGCGGAACGGGCAGCGGTGGTGAGGAAGTTTCTTAAGCAAGGGGTTGGAGATGGCCCGTGGCCCGAGGAGGTCAATAGGGTCATAGTGGAGCTCAAGGATGAGATCTCTAAGGGAGGACGAGTCATTATGCTGCCAAATTGGAAGGAGCAGTTTGTGCTGGACACGGATGCGTCAGCATACGCTGTGGGGGCAGACAGCTTCAGCCAGTGGACAGGGCAACTTCGGCCTGTGATGTTTATCAGTCGGCAGCTGATCCCGGCGGAAAGGGAGTACTGTACTAGGCAGCGGGAAGCGCTTGCTATAGCATGGGCTTTTCAAAGGTTACGGGACTACGTTTGGGGTACACCTAACATCTTGGTGAGAACGGATCACCACAACCTACAATGGCTCATGTCGGGAGACCATACGCGGGTAGATTGGTAAGGTGGCAGCTGGAATTGGCGGAGTATGACTTCACCATCCAGTACATCAAGGGCAAGAGGAATGTTGTCACTGATTTCTGCTCTCGTTATGAGGACAAGAGTGGGCAGAAGGAGAAGGTTGTAGATGACTTGCAGCGCCGCAACACACTTCGGGAGGTGCGGATGGCGCAGTTCGAGTTTTGCACGCCGGGGGCAGTGTTGGCGATCATGGGACAGGTGTGGACCTCCATGAGTGGGAGGAACAAGGAACGGAGGATGCCAAGTTGCCATCGGGGCTTTGGTATCACCCGTTCACTCATAACAATCATCAACGCGACACGCGTAGCGAGGAAGTGGCTGCTGTGGAAGCAGTTGAAGGAGCAGCACAGAAGAAATGCAAGTGTTGTTACTCGCAAATAGCCAGGGAGGCTTGTGACGACATTCCATGGGCGGAAGCTAGGGCCACCGATAGGGATGAGGAGGAGGAAGTTAAAGATGGACGGCATGGTGCATTTAATGCGGCCTTGTTGCCGAAGGGCCCGATGTGTCTCAGTTTGGAGGATGAGGAAAGAGTTAAAGACGAACATCTCTTCCCACTGCCGGAAGCACATCCGGACAAGGTTCGATTTCAGTTGGAGACTGACACAGCTGTCAGGCTGGCGTCGGTGGAAACTTTTCGCACTTTCACGAAGGAAAGTACGGAATATAAGGAGTTACGGGAACATCTTGTTAATCCTCAAGCTAGACCCGAGGACAACGAGATACGAAAGCTTAAACGATGCTTGGTGCTGAAGGATGGACTCCTTTGGTATATGGGCAAGGATGGAATTCATGCCAATGAGGAGGATCGTTGGTTGAATATGGGTTCCGCACGAACTCAGAACTTCGTTATTGATCGCGGCACACCATTTCCCAATGCAGAGTCATCCTGGGGTGGAAAGGATGACCTGGTCTTTACGCAGAAGGTTTTGGTGGGATAGCCTAGGAGAAAGGTTTAAGGAATTTGTGAAAGGTTGCACTCACTGTCAGATGGCAAAGCTTCCGTATAAGCCGAATTTGGGGCTCAAGGGTGAGTATGATATCACCTTGGACATCTTTGATACTTTGCATATCGATCATGTTGGTCCTTTCCCGGAGGCGGGAGCAGGGAAATTCAAATATCTGGTAACGGTGATCGATCGAACATCCAATTACGTTATCACTGTTCCTGTTACGGATGTAACCGCGGAGGTTACAGCGGCAGCATTGATTGATCAAGTGTTTGGCCGCATAGGGATCCCGAGAAGGATCATCTCGGACAGAGGCACAAGTTTTGCGAATTAGGTTTCGCAAAGAATTGCCAAGTTCTTTGGGTTTGACTGGCAGTATGTAACTGCTTTTAACCCTGGCAATGGCCAACGGGAAAATTGAGCGAGTGCATAGGACGCTAAAGGCAGCGTTGAAGACCTATTGCAAAATTGGATATACGTTGTGCCTATGTTCACGTTCGCTGTTAACAATTTGGCTTCAGCGTCGTTGGGGGGACATGAGCGGGGTGTGAGTCCGCATCAGGTGGTATACGTGAGAGCGTTGAACACACCAACGGAACTGTTGTTTCCACCCGACAAGTGGGAGCCGTGCGAGCTATTGGGAGTTCGATTACGAGCCATTGCAGAAGCTCGTAGTGCGATTGAGAATACTGTCGGGAGACACTGAGAGAAATTCAGCGGGAACAGGAATTGGGCAAATACACTCATGTCGAGTATAAGGAAGGAGATACAGTTTTGTTGTATGTTCCAACTGTACAGAAGGGGATATCGGTCAAGTTCTACAATAAGTGGCATGGGCCATTTAAGATTGTACGACAGACGGGTGCGTACAATTATAAGATTCCCACTACGGGGGCACGAGGAAGGGAACAGATTGTTCATGTGCGGCGTTTGGCCAAGTTTAGTCCTTATTTGCTAGAGGACGAGAACGAGGAGCAAGCGTTGAGATGCATTGCACCGGCGTTCAGACAGCCGCCATCATTACTTACGCGTAAGGAGAGTGAGGAGGCGCTGCGTAAGCAGCAAGAGGAAAGCAAAGTGGAAGCGAAGCATGCGGGTCGAGATGACAATGCATCATCGAATGCCAAGGATGAAAAAGGACGTTATCTTTAGGCCGAAAGAAGCGGTGCAGGGCCGTAAGAGTACGGTATGGAAGAAGCCGTGGATAGCCGGAAAAGATGTGGCTAAGATCGAATGGCAGGTAGATAAATTCTATCTATGTCGACCGCATGAGGATACGGTTATGGATAAGGATTTCGATCGTTTCTTTTTAATGCAGGTTACGTATGTACAACCCAAAGCACGGGTACGAGCTGCGTTGGGGTTAGCACCAACAATGCAGTTTTGGAGAAGTAAAAGTGAGGTTGAGCTCACGCGGGATAGAATCTTTGCACCAGTGTTCCGAGACGGGGAAGGCTTGGAACGATGGGATGCGTCAATCGAGAAAGACGACGAGGATTTCACACCGTGGACGGTGCAACTAATGCCGAGAGTGGTTCTGGATATGCCGTTTGATTTGACGGAGGAACGAAGGATTTCGCTTCGCATATGGGACGAGGTCCAGAGTGCGGGCATATCGTTTTTATTGGTAGGTGCGCCGAAGTGTGATAAAGAAGTTGCGGCGAAGAAGAGAAGACCAAAACACACCGGGGCTCGTAGCAGAAGAGCACAAATCGTGGAAGACCGCGGAAGCGAGCCAAAACGTGACGTTATGTGGATTGAAGTGGAATCTGATGTCGCTTACGGATCATCAGCTACTTCTTCTTTTCCACGAAAAGGGGAAGATCAAGAGATGGCATTTATATCCAATGCCGATGGAAGGAAGAGGTGGGGGCTCGGGGGCACGAGTTCTCACTGATGAGACTCGCAATGAACGTGGACCAATTCTTTTTACTTATTCGACAGCTGGAATGCCTTATGTCATGTGTCGGTCGGTCGAGAGCGCCTTTGAATGAGGAGTCAGTCTTCGGCGTGGGGGTCGACCGCTTACGGCGGCTTCCTCCCAAGGAGGAAAAGGGATTGTCGGCCGGCCCGCCGGCCGCACAATACATAGTGGCATAGTGTCGTCCGGCTTGTCGTTACTTGACACTTATGCTTGGTCTGCCCCTCTACCGTTGAGTGACTACTATTAGTATCAGAGTAGCTGTTCCGGTTACACTTGATTTTTAATAATATGTAAGTCCAAGGCACGGTCGATATATATTAATAATTTGTATGGAAGGTAAACTTTCAAGTTTACTGACTTATTATAATAAATATACCGGATCTGTATATATTGATTTCTATCATTATTGATATATACCGGAGTAAAAAACTTAAATTATAATATCATATGTAAAAAAAAAAAAAAAAAACTTGAAAAGTATTAAAAGAGTTAAGTGTATAAAAAAAGTTAAGCGTATAAAAAAAGTTGAAAGTATTAATATAAAAAAGTTCAACATATAAAAAAACTTAAAGTTATAAAAAAGTTATGTGTATAAAGAAAGTTTAACTTTTTTATAAGATAGCCTCCGAACTTTTTTTTTAGATAGAACTTTTTAATAAGATAGAACTTTTTTATAAAAAGAAAAAATTTTACAATAGTTTGTGTGATAACTTGAATGTCTTTGATTATAATTTGACGCCAGTTTAATCGCAATCATTGAAAGATTCCAAGTGCCTGAAAAAAAAAAAAAAAAACTAAAAGTATAACATTTTGTCATGTTATTACCAGGTAAAAATGTCAGAGAATCTTCGGAACCGATACTTGCCACTCGCATGGATAAGTGTGAAGCCTTTCAAAACAAACAAAATTCAAGGATAAGATTTCTGTCAGATGTTTTAATAATATTAACAGAACCCGGTGTATTACCGGTAAACTAGTACTTTCGTAAATATGATTAGAAACCAACGACTTAGTGAACGGGACTCTAAATTGTTGTTGAGTCACGAAACTGGTACTGCCTAATAAGTTGAAAAAGATATTGATATGTGACAGACCGGTGCAGTGACTTGGTTGCATAAAATAACTTACCTACCTACCTATTAATGTCTGCAAACCTCCTACTTGTCCATCTATCTAGTTATCCATCTATCTGTCTGTCTGTCTATCTATCTATCTATTTATCTATCTATCTATCTACCTATCTACCTACCTACCTACCTACCTATCTATCTATCTATCTATCTATCTATCTATCTATCTATCTATCTATCTATCTATCTATCTATCTATCTATCTATCTATCTATCTATCTATCTGTCTGTCTATCTGTCTATCTACCCATCTCTCTCTCTCTCTCTTCTCTCTTCTCTCTCTCTCTATATATATATATAGATATATAATATACATATATATATTGTATATATATATACATACCTACGTACCTACCTACCTACCTACCTACCTACCTACCCACCTATCTACCTTACCTACCTACCTACCTACCTAACTATCTACCTACCTGCCTACCTACCTACCTACCTACCTACCTACGTACCTACCTACGTACCTACCTACCTATCTATCTATCTATCTATCTATCTATCTATCTATCTATCTATCTATCTATCTATCTATCTATCTATCTATCTATCTATCTATCTATCTATCTATCCATCCATCCATCCATCCATCCATCCATCCATCCATCCATCCATCCATCCATCCATCTATCTATCTATCTATCTATCTATCTATCTATCTATCTATCTATCTATCTATCTATCTATCTATCTATCTATCTTCTATCCACCTGTCTGTCCGTCTGTCCGTCTGCCTGCTGCCTCTCCTCTCTCTCTTTCTCTCTCTCTCTCTCTCGTGGAGAGCTTCGAATTTTCCCGTGGCAGAACAAGAGAAGGGTTGAGCTGATTTGATTACAGATATCATGTACAGAAGACAAGGACGACGGGAAGGAGAGCGGAACTGACGAGGCTTTCCCAAAAAAAGGCAGAAGGGAAAGGAAGAGAGGTGAAGAAAAGGAGTACTCATTCAGCGGCGCCGTCCAAGGCAGAGTCGAAAGAGTGGAGGCGTTGTTGCAGTTGTTGTTGTTGTTGCTGTTGTTGTTGCTGTTGTTGTTGCTGTTGTTGTTGTTGCTGTTGTTGCTATTGTTGCTATTGCTTGTTGTTGCTAGTTGTTGTTGTTATTGTTGGCGGTGGTGGTGGTGGTGTTCTTGTTGTTCTTGTTGTTCTTGTTGCTGTTGACGTCAACTCGAGCGCTTCATAGCCTGCCTGTGGGGTGCAGGTGAGCAGCAAGGCGCCGCTGGCTGCGGGCGCCTTAGAGGCCCGGCGCGGGCGGGTAAGGCACGCCGTAGGACGGGTAGCTGGCTCCATAAGGCGGCGGCGGCGGTGGTGGCACCGCATACGGGGGAGGCTGTGCAGGGTGGTAGCTGAGTGGAGGCGGGGGGGAAATGGGTGAGAAGGCGTGGGACGGTGCTGGCGAGGGCAGCCAGGCGGGTGCACTTCTTGCCTGTGCTGCGGCGAGGCCTTGGTAGTAGCCTCGATAATACCTGCATGAGATGGCCATGTAAAATCAGACAGAGTTAAAATAGCTGTATGAGATAATGTGTGCGCATGCGCGCGTGTGTGTGCTCATGCGCTCATGCGTGCGAATGTGTGTGCATGTGTGTACATGTGTGTGTGTGTGCGTGTGTGTGCTGTGTGTGCTGTGGGGCGACCAGGAGAGCAGGAGGTGTGCCAGGTCCATGGCTTCACGGCTCGCCTTCTCTGGAAACCCTGGCGCTGCGAACAACAGGAGAGAGACCAAGAGACAGCGTCCAAGAGAACGAGAGAGAGAGAGAGAGAGAGAGAGAGAGCTTTCTCTCTTTCTTTCTCTTCCTTCCTTCCTTCCTTTTTGTCTCTATCTACTTCTTTCTCTTGTCGACGCCCTGGGTTTTCCTTCCATTTCCCTTTTCCCCTCTCTTTTCTTCCGCCTACCTCTTCCCTTCTCTCTTCCTTGCCCCTCGCTCCCGCCTCTCTCTCTCTCCCTCTCTCTCTCTCTCTCTCTCACTCACTCCTCGAAAGATAGAAATGGAAAGATGCACTGATGTTTCTCTATTCGATGGGCTTACTTGCAGGTCGCCGGTTCTTGCGCATTGCACCGGTTTCCAACAGAAGACAGCAAAAGAAAGAATGTAAGAAAAAATATTCGGAAAAAAGACAAAGAGAAAAAAGAAAGAGGTAGGAAGATATAAACACATAGTTGATGGAGTAGAAAAATATATATACAGATGAAAGGCGTGCGAGTGTGTGTGTGTGTGTGTGTGTGAGAGAGAGAGAGAGAGAGAGAGAGTGAGAGAGAGAGAGAAATAACCGGTGTAGAGGTGAGCTAGTGGCGAGTAGCCATAGAGCGCGCTGACCATGGCTTCGGGTGAGCCAGCGGACGCGCCATGGGCAGCGGCTGCCACACCGGGCAGATGGGCCGACCAGCCCAGGCTCGGGTAGGGGTAGGCGGCGGAGAGGGGCAGCGCTGGTGTGGCAGAAGGCGGGAAAGCTGTGGAGAAGGGAGATGAGGCAACGGTCTGGGCGGCGGCGTGTGAGGGCGGAGCTGCTTGGTGCGGCGGCGCAGGCTCGGGCTGCTGCACCGGCTCCTGCGACGGCTGCGGTTGCGGCGGCTGCGCGTACAGATACGCCCAGGCAGGGTCTGCGGGCATCGCAACATACACATCACACTTGCTTCTGCCTTGTCGCAGGTCTTTCCCTTTCCTGATTATGCTAGGGTTTTTTTGTCTTATTTCTTCTCTCTCTCTCTCTCATCCTTCTTCCTCTTTCTTTCTTTTGGTCTTTCATTCCTTCCTTCCTTCCTTGTTTCTTTCTTCCTTTCTTTGTTTCAAAAAAATCTCTTAGGTATCCACTCTGCATGCAAGCAGTATGTATATGTTATTATCTGACTCAAACTAACTTCATAGCTGGGCCAGGATTGAGAATCAGATCCTCTACCTGTGATTTCTCTCTCTCTCTCTCTCTCTCTCTCTCTCTCTCTCTCTCTCTCTCTCTCTCTCTCTCTCTCTCTCTCTCTTTTTTTTTTTTTTTTTTTTTTTTTCTTTTTTTTTTTCTTTTCTTTTTTTTTCCTTCTTCTTCCTAGAGTATACTATACATATATATATATACATGCAACAAACATACATGAAAAAAAAAAAAAAAAAAAAACATGGAACATAGAACAGGGGGAAAGGAGAAAGAAGAGACAAAAAAGAAAGGTAAAGAGAGCGAACAAAAGCTAAAAAAAAGAAATATAAAGAGAGCAAATAAAAGCTAAAAACGAAAGATAAAGAGAGCGAACAAAAGCAAGAGAGAAAGAGATAATAATAATAATAATAATAATAATAATAATAGTGCTTCTCTGTCAATGGCTGATGCATTTCTGCACATGCGCCTCCATCGTCTCACCCGTGAGGGGAGTACGAAGAATTGACGATAAGCTCTAATGACACCCCCGCAAGGGCAGTTCCAACACTTCCAGACGGGCCGGTATGTTCAATGAAAATACTGGTCCAGACGGATCGTTACGTTCAATGAAAATACTGGTGGCACCGACGGGAATCGAACTGGCGACAGGGCTCAGATGGTAGAACTTGACCACTGGGCTATCACGGTGTCCATAAATAATAATAATAATAATAATAATAATAATAATAATAATAATAATAATAATAATAATAATAATACTATATCTGAGGCGTACTGATGCAGCTAATGGCATATCCTCAACGGACATAAGCCTCCAATACCCTTGTTCGAGGTCCTCCACCCCCCCGTGTCAGTCTCTCGCCTGATGATCGGGGCCACCGATGGAGCTCCTGAGGGCAAGACTGCACTAAGCCGAGGTTATTCCGCAGTCCCAGCAACCTCTTGCAAGACGTCACCGAATGTGCAAGTGCATACACCAAGCGCGGTTGCTAGAGCTGCCTCGAAACCCCACCCATAACAATCTGGTGTCTGCTGGGTCCTGGGCTATCAACCAGCATATGCGGAGTTTAAGATCTTTTACGCGCGCAACGACCCTCCTCCCCAGCATCTACCACCAAAGGGTTATGAGTTGGCGTCACAGTTTAACGCCTTGAGGCCATTGGGCTGAATAATAATAATAATAATAATAATAATAATAATAATAATAATAATAATAATAGTGTATCTCCTGCCAACTGCTGAGCCAAAAGGCCATGTGCATCCAATCCTCCATTCCATAAGGAAAGTCTCCACACCAACCGGTGGAATAAAGGAAGTGACGGCAAAGAACATTACTCTAGGAGCTTTATACCAATCAGCCCATGGAAAGGACCGATGGCCTATGTACTCCCTAATAATAATAATAATAATAATAATACTAATACTACTACTACTACTACTACTACTACTACTACTACTACTACTACTACTACTACTACTACTACTAATAATAATAATAGTGCTTCTCTGTCAATTGCTGATGCAAATCTGCACATGCGCCTCCATCGTCTCACCCGTGAGGGGAGTACGAAGAATTGACGATAGGCTCTAATGACACCCCCGCACGGGCAGTTCCAACACTTCCAGACGGACCGGTATGTTCAATGAAAATACTGGTGGCACCGACGGGAATCGAACTGGCGACAGGGCCCAGATGGTAGAACTTGACCACTGGGCTATCACGGTGTCCAATAATAATAATAATAATAATAATAGTGTATCTCCTGCCAATTGCTGAGCCAAAAG
>WBZZ01003898.1:67500-97500 GCA_019918135.1 Paulinella micropora
AGCTTTGCCAAAAGCCAGATCGCAGCTCATGGCGCTGGCTGCCTGGGCACGTAGCTCTTACGCCGGTCAATGAGGAGGGGAGGAGGAGAGACCTACCTTTTTGACCCATATCACTGCCACTCAAAAGGACAGTTTTTCCTGGCAGTATTGATCGTTGTAATGTACTATAAATACCCGTTACTCCACCTAGTCAATTTACCGGTAATTTGGATAGTCTTAGTCACACATAGACAGCTTCAGTAGTAGGCCGGACAGTTATTAATACCTTTATTACTGGTGCAAAGACACTTTCTAGAGTATTCGCGAATCATAGTCTGGATTCGACTCTGATGCCTAGAATCAAAATTGAGTATTACCATTCTGTTATGGTCATCACATTTTGTATGACCCAAAGTTATTAAAAGTCTTTTCTCTGGTTATTCTTTACCCTTAGCGGGGTAGCTTCCCTAAACTCTGCGTTTGAGTGATAGAGCACTTTGGTTATGGGCCTTGACAAGGAGGCAAACGTGCCGAGGCACGTATTGAGTCAGGTGTTCATATTCGCTTGAGTGCACTGTGATTTGAGTATCATAATATTAGCTTTTGGCCGTGATCAAGCAAGTCACAAGTTTCAGAAGCACATCCGAGTCAGTGCCAGTGGCAGGGGGATATCTCGGTCCCGGTGACGTGGCAGAGATGGTATCTGCTTACGATCTGTGGCATTTGCCGACCCCATATGTAGCTCTTCAGCCTAGTGAAGCCCAAAGGGATTGAAGTTCTTGACCATGAAGCCATATGGCGTAGGCTCCACGCCCTCCGCGGACACCACATTTGTCCTCTCCCAGTCGGCGCGCACGACTGACGTGACACTCACATTCACAATGTATGCTCCAGCACACCGGCTACCTCGCCGTAAAGGTTCATACGGTACCACATTGTACAGGGGTCCTCAGCCACCTCGGATCCACCGTACTGCACCACGTTCAAATCTGTATAGATCCAAGCGTTCATCCGCTTCAGGCTCCTCAGCCCCAACAGGAGACCACCAGCAAAGGCTGGGACGACCCAAAATCTGTGAGAGAAAGACTGTCCGTCTTTCAAAAGGAAGGTAAGCATGACTAATCCGGATATCAGTGTCATGCCGCCCACTCTCTTCAATCGTCCACGACACAGCCTAAAACCGTGCTTGAACCATGGCTCTCTGCCCCACAGTTCAATAAACTCTTTACCAAGCACATTCAGAGATACCATTGTATCATTTCCGACGACCCCGAGATCGTGAACGGCTGCGTCGGTCAGCCGACCTTGCTCGCTCTCGACGCTCATCCGAGCTCGTTACCGTTCTCCGGTAATCCCAAGAGGAATCCTCCATAGGATGCCCCCACTTCTTTGGGTCGTCCCTTCCAAACGATACCGGTGCATCCCCCGCAAACAAATCGAGTGGGTTCCATACGTTGTACTTTCCCCAGTCACCCTTCTTGTAAGGTGCATCCGCAGGATCCATCCACCCTTTTGCCTCATATGCCTTCTTATCCCGCTTAAGAAGGTTGCTGAGCTTTTCCCTGTACTTGCCCGTATCGAGCAGATCTTTGAAAGGACCCACAGGCCAATCGCGGCGTACCCTTTCCAAGACCTCCTTCCGAACAGAGGGATCCCAACGTTCCGGGTGAAAATTTTCACATGCAGCCTTGCACATAGCTCCCGTCTTGAGCCATAATGCCCCAGCTTTCTTCATGCAAAGGGGTCGCCCATGTAAGGCTTTCTTATTGAAGGCAGGCCTGTCGTTTCGACCCATCCCCGGGCCCCGATGACCGCCATCACCGTAATACTGACGGCCCCTCCGTTGGTATCCCTGACCATAGAAAACTTCTTCATCCTATAAGTCCAAGGGAGCACCAAGATCTCTTCCCGTCAGTTGTTGACTTCCCTGTGAGGAGATTGAGGCTTAGTGCCAGTGTATTCCCATCCATCGACAATGGTTTTCTGCACGCATCGCATTGCTCGACCAACCATGTCGTCCTCGACGACCCATGTCTCCGGGCTGGCGTCTACACTGTCTACCTTCATGGACGACCATAGCTCCGTATCGCCTTGGAGCTCCTTGACCAACTTAGAGAAAGTGACGTTCTCTTTGTCGAAGAGGACCTCAGCCACCAACTTAAAGGCCTCCGTTCGAGAGAGTATGATAGCCATATCTATCACTCTCTGAAACACGTAGTGCAACACTGGCTTCTTTGCCAGCGTCCACCTAGCCTCAATGTTGAGCTGATCCACATCCTGAGTCTTCGATGCAAAAGCATGAAAACCCTTTTTGTCTCGAAGCATGAGACCAATGGTTTCCACACACATGGCATCAGACCTCAAAACCTTGAGCTGTTCCCAGTGAGTGCTCCACTCATCACTCTTCGAAATCCATTCGTTGTCAAAAGCTGATTCAAAACGAAAGAACCTGTTCGCCACGATGGCAACCTCCTCAGGCAGGATAATGCCTGCAGAACGACAGACTCGATTCACTTCTGCTAACCAAGCACAGATCTCTGCAATATGTTTCGGATCCGTCGTCTTGTTTAGGTCAATAGACAAGGCCCTTTGCTCACCCAGAAGACGATCCACGTCTTTCTGATGTCGTTCCACCGTACGACTTCATTCCTCTTCGTTCCTTTCAAGCTTATGAGTCCAGGAGGAGACTTTCGTCTTTCTGCGAGCATCTTGCTGATTCCAAGCAACAGCAAAATGACTAGAAGCCTTAGCCATGAACGCAATCGAATCCGCCACCAGCAGCTGCTCTACTGTAGCAAGCTTCTGAGGGCTGTCACGGAAGCCCAACTGGGAAGATTCCCACCTGCGTCCCTCGTATTCCACAGCTGATCCATTGCGTCGAAGAGTTTGGTGAGAACGTCGTCCATGGGGACAACATTCACCGATACGCCCGGAGGGCGAAAAATAAGGTGTCCTTCTGCGAACACAGTGGATGATACTGCATCCCACTCTCGACCATGAAAAAGAGCGAAATTTTGCAGTTCATCCCACTTTGGATGTCCCTCGTCTAAGATATCCCGAGCATGCCAGCAACCAATCAAATCATACAAAGGTTGCCCGTGTTGCTTGTAAAAATCCTTGAAGAGGCCCATACTCAAGGCAACAACGTTCCACACCTCTGTTTGAACTCGTCTTGCAGTTGTCATGTTGAAGTCCACCAGCCTGTCGGTAGACGCCATCATTCTGGACGCCGCCAGCCTCTCAGGCGTCCAGTATGGAGTTCCAATCCCCACAGTTCCGAGATTTGGACAATCATCTCAGCTGCTACCATGACATTAGCCACTGTAGTCTGTCCCACCACGATTGCAGACCATACATCCCTGATAGCTACAGTTCCCAAGGCATCAACGACTGTTTTGACAATCTGTGCTGCCCTTATCGATGGCAGTTGATCAGCCCAACTGTCGCCAGTCAGACGAGCTTGCCAAATCGCCTGTAAATCGTTCATGAGACGAGCAGGTGTCCCAGCAATCACAGGAGTGGTCCCTCCTGAGGACGACGAACTCGTGCTCAAGGCTGGTGTCAGCCCCATCCTTCGTACACCGACCGACAGAGGCAACCTCAGGCCTCCGACACTGTGACTACCACCAAACGGTGTAGCATACGGACTTCCTATCATCCTCCTTCTCTTCTGTAATAAATATTTTGAGAGAACGAGGGGAAGACAGTTGGACGATGTTTATCGAACAATTACGGCTAAGGGGCTTGATAGAAATGTTGGAGCATCGTACACCAGACAAGGAATGGGAAAGCAAAGAGACACGGGAATGGGTTCAAAAATTACATGTGGACTATGAGCAATGTGCCCGGAAAGTAAAGGAACAGACTAGGGAGGTAGAGAGACAGGAGGACTCGTCAGATCGGGAGTAAGAAGACGGGAGAGGAATCGGAAAAGAAGGAGGATGGATGACAAGAGATTGCGGCAGAAGTGGTGGAGTGGATGTGAGGCATCCCTAAGGAGGAGTGGGAAGAGACGGGGTGTAGGGGTTTAGTGGGGGGAAGGAAGGAAGAGACCCAAAGGGGGAAAGGTCTACATTATACATAGAAAAGAAGAACAAACAGAGGTTTTAGCAGTGGAATAACAAATGGGTATGGAGAGACGGGTTGGGTTTTGGTATGGTATAAAGAGAGCGGATACATAGCGGGAATGAATGTAGGGGCAATTTGGTGGATATGATACATTCCCTACTTTAGAATTCTACATGGCGGCAATTGGAGGAGAGGAAAGGAAAGTGGAAGGCACGGGGTGGACGCCACCGAAGATGACAGCGATACCGTTTACTCCGACAGGGAAGAAGGGAGCGCCCATGCATACTGAGGAGGCCAAGGCAGAGGTCCCATCAGCGGCGACTGATCCGGAATGGGCAAAGAACCCTCCATCGATGTCGGCTGTATTTTGTGAAATGATACAAATGGTGCCGGAGATGGCGGCGGAGACGTATCAGCAATTATCGCAGACACAGTACGCGGTGTGGATGAAGAAGGAGGAGGAAAGAGGTTTGTGGAACGAGATGGAACTGTGGCAGGCATGGGATTGGCCAAAGGGTAAATTGTAACATTCATGCGGGCCGGGCTTGCAGGTGGTTTCGTTGATCTACTTGGCAGAGGCTCTGTACGTAGGGGTAGGGTTTTATCGGGGTCAGGTGAAGAAAGGGGATTTGGCCAAATATAAGATGCGTCCTATGCTGACGGAGGGAAACTGGATAACGGGAGGGGACATCAATGCATTGTGCCGGGAGCCCGCGGGGAGAGAGAGTGACTAGGTCTAGGCACATGTCAGAGGCAGCTAGGACGTCCTGTAGCGTTACATACGTGACTAGCAGTCTAACGCATCCGAGAAGGGAGGAATTGTTGACTCTCAGGGGGGTTCAAATGATGCAATAGATTATTTTGAGTCGCTTGTTGATGCATGTCACAATGGCTATTTGCGGGAGGGTGATATTTTCGTGGTGGATAATGCGAAAATTCACGGGGCAGCAGAGGTAGATGATTGAAGTTTGCAAAATATGTTGTTTGCTGTTGTGGGAGTGACATATGTACGTGTGCCTGCCTATTGGCCGGAACTCATGCCCCCTGAGTTAGTTTTTCAGAATGTGAAGCGCTGTATGCGTGCGCACAGAGGTTTTGGCACCTTTCGGGAGGAAGGGATTTGCGTGTCACAGTGGAACTTGCTTAGAGTTTGTAGTACAAGATATGTATTCCCCAGTGACTTGTGTCGGCCGGCCCGCACAATACATAGTGGCATTGAGTGTCGTCCGGCTTGTCGTTACTTGACTCTGATGCTTGGTCTGCCTCTACGGTTGAGTGACGACTAAGTGTCAGAGTAGCTGTTCCGGTTACATCTGGAATCGCTGACAAAAGTTGAACGGGGTTTGCTTTTGCTTTTCGTAAGCTTCACAAAAAGCCAAAGTTCTCACGTTTTTCTCACTTTGATTTTCTTGGTGTTTTTGACATTTTGAAAATCCGAACAGAAAAGGGTGGTGACCTTTTTCAAGTTTTGTTTAAGTTAGTTGGACTCTCCCTTAGGGGGGAGGGATAGAAACAGATTGTGTGTGAGGAAATAGGAGTACACACGTCTGGTTTTGACTTGAACAAGGTAGCAAGGAGACACAGACATAGCACATAAACTGTTTGGGAAGCAGTGTTGTGTTGTGTGCCTTCTGTTTTTGTCTCATCTCTCTGTCTTTCTCTCACTCTCACATGTTATCATTCACTTTCGTGCATGCGCCGCCTTTCCCCGGGCACATACCCATGCCGTATGCGACGGTATGTACCCTTTCCGCTGTCCATTTCCCCTTCACTTTGGTCCACATAGCCATGAAAACGAATTAGTGTCGCGCCTCTTTTGTGGCGGCGAATATCTTCCATATGCCTTCTTTTTCTATGGTGTCCCACCATGCCACTGCAGTTCCCATAATACCCTAATTACCATCCACCTTGGATCCCGTAGAACTCGATCTGTCTCTATGACTGCCCCCACCTTAATACCCCACTCGTCTCCCATCTCGTCCAAAAACCGTTGTTCTTCCTCATCTATCTTATATCCCCACCCCCCCTTGCAGCGCCATCTTCTTCTCTCCTCTGATAACTCTATCCTCATTTCTTGCTTGCTCATTCGTTGCCGTACCTCCTAAAGTAGGGACGGAAGGTACTATGTCCTGTGTCTGTCGGGGTTCGCCAACTCTCCGTCTCTTCATTCCCCTTTCCCCTTCCCGAAATCCTCTTCCATTTTTGCCCATTCCTCATTCCATTGAAACGATTCTCCCAATTGCATCGCTCCCATATAATCCTGTCCCACCTTCCGAAAAGGTTCCTCTGTGCAACTCCCCGACTCAAACAGTTTGTTCGTTAAGACATATTCCGCTTCACACTTAAGGATCCAAGGTCCAACCTTATCCCACCAATCATATTCCTCTTTTCCTCTGTCTCCTCACTTTTGTCCCCACTGTCCTCTTCATCCCCACTTGTCGTCTCCTTCTCGTCCTTGTTCTCCCTCTCCATACATAAAGTATGGAAGTATATATTTTCCCCTCTTCTCTTTTATTTCCCCTTCCTAGCCTTCTTGTTAGGCTCCTTCTCCTCCATACGTTCCCTCTCACCCCTTTCCAATTTTTCCTTCCTGCTTGCCTCTCTGTTTTCCTTCTGCTTCTGCATTTCCACATATCGTGTCCGTTTCCTAGTGGCCAGGTTCACGAGCGTTGTCTTTGAGGCCTCCGCTTGCTCTATCATCTTTTCAGCCTTCTCAGTGTCCCTTGGACATATGTACCCAGCCTTTAGACAATCCTCCAACTGCTCCCGTAACTCCTCGTATTCCAGAGTTGCTTAAGCCACGTGTTTGTATATATTCTTTCATATCCTGATCTCTCCCCGAGCCCACATCCCCTTTTCGCCCTCCTCTGTCTCCTCCTCCCATGCCTCACGCCAATATTCTGGCTGTCTCTGTTCCCCCTTTCCTTTGTCCCCCTCGTCAGACTTGGGAGTTGTGGTTTCATATCCTGAAGTCCCCCTCGTCAGACTTCTTCTCCATCGTATTCCTAAAGTAGGCGCAAAAGGTCCCATGATCCCTCCCGTGTCTCACCTCGATACCCCCCTATACTCCCTTCTTGCAGTCCTTTCCCTCACTCTCTTTCAAGTCACTCACCCCCTTCACGTCCCCCTTCAATTCTCCCAAACTCTATTTCCTCCTTCCCCATGTTCCTTCAAGTTCCCCATATACCCCTCCACGCACTTCTACATTGCGTCTACATGCCACTCTCATTCAAGCCGTCATTAGGTGTGTGATATGCTCAAAACCGCCAGTAGTTTGTCTCATGTAAAAAGTCCGCAAATACCCCCCAAAATTCTCCCTTTTGAGTTGGTGTGGTTCTGTCATCTTTTGTCCGCTGTACCCGCGCCATTTGTTGACTCCTTTTTGCGCCATGATGGCGTCGTCTTACCCTCTTGAAAAATCCCCTTTCCTCTTCGAATTCCGACCCCGCCCAAGTTTCAAGTTCCCTGTATAGGCCCCATCCCCCTTTCATATCCCCTTTGAGTAGAAACCCGCCTGCTTGTTGCACCATTTCGTACAAGCGTTCCCCCTGACCCCCCCTTGACCTACCGACATGTCTGCCTTCAAACCGCTCTTGTTCCATCACCTTCCTCGTGCAAATTCTTGCGAGCTTACCCCCCATTACCTTCTGTTATGTCTACTTTCTCTTCGCCATACCTCCATGTCCCCAAATATGTCCTTTCCCGATCAAAACCCCTCGTCTTCTTGTCTGTTTCCATGCCCCCAACCCAATTCATCATGATACATGGACTCCCCCAGCCCCCAAAACACCCCAAAAACACAATGAAATATCTTGAACCAATGATGAAGCAAACGTAAATTTCATATGTCTGGATAGTTTCCCATAAATTATCCCATGTCTCGTGAGAGAGAGTATCCCTGACCTGAGGCACTGTGCCTTAGTCATAGCAACCCACGCCCCAATACCAAACAACCGAAAACAACACACTCTTCCCATAAAACTATGTTTCTTATCACTCTGTATCTACCCTCATGTCTAGAAACCCAAAGTAAACATCCATGCCACATGAAATCCCATATTTCACCACCTTAAGCTGTGAGCTGTCAAAGCTCAAAACTCGTGTATCACAGCAATCCATCATGCACTGCTCAGTGACAAAACAGCTCGTGCGTAACTTGAGTCCCCCAGCTCAAGAAAATCATTGCATCTACCTGCCACTGTTTGCATACCCCTGCACTCAAAACATCTCAAGAAAAAGTATATATCCCCAAGAAGCACATCAGTAAAAATTTCCTCCCGCTGCTTTTTCTCTCGACCCCGCTTTCTGTCTGAACATTTCGGGTGCCGAGAAACTGACTACTGGAAAATTTCCATACACAGTTTATTTTATTAGCGACTCCAGATTGTTACGGTAGTACGATATTTAATAACAGATAACTGTACTAACGATATCATTCAAGACTGTGGCTCGGAATATCTAAAGTAGGGTCCGTAGACTTCAGATCAAGAATAACAGACAGACCGGAACGGTGACTATTGCCATTTAATTTATATACCGGGTGGGCCGGCATAACCGGCTTCTAACTAATACACTCAATATTAATACTGTTCAACTTTTCAAGACTGAGAATACTTGCCGCTAGTATACAGTGATAAGTCACAGTGGGAAGCGTAAGAGAAGGGAAGTGGTAAAGATAGATTAGTATAGTCAAAACGAAGGAATGAACATACTTATTAAAAGTGATCACTCGAAGGGATTATTGAGTAAGATGCGTGAACGGTATTAATATCAAGATTACGCTACAGTACTTTGTGAACAACTTCTTGCTCTTCAGAGTATGATAAGCATGACAAGTGTAGTTTTTTCATCTATCAAATTTCAATGATAGAATACTTGCCACTGCGACTACCTAAGTTTGAATTGCAAATTCAAGTGCCCCCCCCCCCCCCCCCCCCGCGGTTTCCCCAACACACACACATCTCCCACTATCAAAAAAAAAAAAAAAAAAAAAAAAAAAAAAAAAAAAAAAAAAAAAAAAAAAAAAAAAAAAAAAAAAAAAAAAAAAAAAAACTTAAACAGTGCTTGCGTATTATTATTAATAATAATAAAAAACAATTTGAATAAATAAAAAACTAGTGCACAAAATCTCAATTCAATTAAAAGTTAGTATATTTAAACTAATATTACTGTAATATTTTTATATTTTGTTATACTATTATAATTAATATAACAATCCGGAACACACACTAGCACTAAACACAGTCTGCAGTGACAAAACTTAATATCAAAACCGAACACATAAGCTTTATATCAGCATGGTATGCTTAGTGCTTAAATGATTCATCTCGGCTGTGCGATACCTAGCCACCTACCGTGGTCAGGCCCGCCTGTCGTATCACAGAGTAACTGTGTCAGTAGCAGTTACTTAGATCCACGCTAGTCATGTTACTTCGCGCTTGGTGATTGCGCAAGGTAAGTAAAGATGATAGTTGACCTGCATGTATACAAGGCGATCAAGGACTTACGAAGATACAATAGTCATGGTCCGTAATTATCATGAGAACGATGAAGGGGCAAATCGGAAAAGCGCAAGGCGGTGGCGGGTGAAGCAGGATACGATGAGTAAAACACACTTGAGAGAAACAGGAGGGAACTTAATCCGTTGCACCTTGTTTGCATGCTTGAAGGTGTGCAAGGGAAATTGTTCACCTGTAACGGGAAACGAGGATGCTTAAGAGCTTTAGCAGTGAGCTTACTCTTGTCTCTTCTATTATTGAAGGGGAACAGTTCGATGTGGCGGTGAACATGGTCATTGGTGGTGTCGAGGTGTAGCTGCCCCTGAAGGCAGGTAGCTTCCATTTGTTTTTCAAGAAGCCAAGCTTGCAGGTTGCAGAATCAGAAGAAAGTCACATAAAAATAACTAGTTCCAAGATAAACTATGTATCTCCTTCATATACACGTGAACTCACACACATAGATTTACTTTTTTATTCTGGTTACTTTGTGTTTAAAAACTAAATTCCAGTTTTGTAGCGTATAGATAGGAAGACAAAGTTTATGATATTATTGAACACTCCAATTACTTTTTAAAAAATAATATCCATATGCAAGTTGATACAGTTCGCAAGCATTCGAATGTGAAATTAATGTCAACTGCTTCAAACCTTTAAAGCTCATAAAGTTTAAAAGTCATTTTTATTCTCAACCTCATGCAAATATGGTCGCATCTACAATAGGTGATTCGATTTATTTTGAAGAAGCCAAGATTGCAGGTTTCAGAATCAGAAGAAAGTCTCACAAAAATAACTAGTTCCAAGATAAACTATGCATCTCCTTCGTATACACATGAACTCACACGCATAGATTTATCTTTTTCTCCTGGTTACTTTGTGTTTAAAAAACAAAATTCCAGTTTTGTAGCGTATAGATAGGAAGGAAAGGAAACAGAACAGGTACAGTACGGACATAATGCTGGAAGCTCAAATCAGCGGCGTAGCGTTCTCCTAAGATATTAGAAAAAACATTCAAGTTTATGACTTTGCATGATTCTTGGCTAAGCACCCCCAACCCCCCCCCCCCCCCCTTTTCCAAAGTCGACGTAGCTTCTTAGTATACGTAGCTTCTTTTCTTTCTTCTTTCCTCTTAGTTTCTTTATTTTCTTCTTTTATCTTCTTTCTTCTTCTTTCACTTTCTTCTTCTTCTTCTTCTTCTCATTCTCCTCCTCCTTCTTCTCCTCCTCCTCCCCCCCCTCCTCCTCCTCCTTTTCCTCCTCCTTCTTCTTCTCCTCCTCCTCCTCCTTCTCCTTCTTCTTCTTCTTCTTCTTCTTCTTCTCCTTCTTCTTCTTCTTCTTCTCCTTCTTCTTCTTCTTCTTGCTTCTTCTTCTTGCTTCATTCTTCTTGCTTCATTCTGGCTTCATTCTTCTTACTTCTTCTTGCTTCTTGTTCTTGCTTCTTTTCTTGCTTTTTGTTCTTGCTTCTTCTTATTCTTTCCTCTTCTTTCTAGAAGACGTACTTTGGCTCTTCTCCAAACGTTTGCTTGATCCAATCATGATCCACACTAGACAGACTAACCCGCACAAACTCACCAACCAGTGAGAGGGATCCTCATAGAATTCAAGAGACGCAAGCCAGTGACCGAGCCAAAGGATAATCTGCTCACAAGCACGTTGGAAAACATAATTTTTGCATCGGAGTCAAGTGAGTAATAGCATTTCTCATCTTTTTCCAAAGTATTAATTATCTTTCATTATGGCCGCAACGGCGCTGGATTTCTGTAGGAGCCATAACAATAACCAAACAAGCAGCAGCAACAACAAGAACGTTGCTGCTAAGAAAAACGCACACATGCGCTTGAAGGAAGGAAACGAAGGATGATAGGAGCCACAGAGGGTGTAGCTGCTGAAGGACGAGAAAGGAGTACAAGAGGAAGAAACAAAGTAAGAAAGGATGAAAGAAAGGAACCAGGTAAGTAAGGTTCAGTTCCCACGTTGAAAAAGGTAAAGTTTCTTGAAGATAGATCGCTGAAGCGAAAACTGTTTCAATATGCTGTATTTTGGATTCGCACATCCGCGTTACCTCTCCCAAATAGTTGGGACAGCGTACATAAGCATAGACTCCAGATCGGACGACTTGGTTGGGCTTTCGTTTCTTTGCCTGCGATTTTTGACTGTCCGCCACCGCTTCCAACCAGAGCCCCGCTATCATAAGCTTCATGCGGGACAGAAGAAGAGGAAACGTACAAGAGCAGGAACGAACAAACAAGCATTTCAAATCATCTTAATAATTAACAAACAACACCATACATACACATGAACGACAAACAGTTGACATGAACGAAAAGCAACTCACGAAAGGCCCATTGTTTGACTTGAAGTGCTTCCTTTTTAACATAGAAAATACTGCACCCCTCTCGCTCCCCCTCCCTCCCCCCCCCCCCCCCTCTCTCTCTCTCTCTCACACACACACACACACACACACTCGCTCGCTCGCTCGCTTGCTCTCGTGCGATAAGAAAACACACACACACACACACCTGTACGCCGATTGCCTGTGCGACAAACGTCTGTTGCGAGGTGTAGCGTGACTTGGTAATCAAAGCGACGACCACGGGAGAAAACATAGCAGCGTATAAACAACTTACTGCTGGCCATACCTAAATGCATACGCAAATTATTTTTTTTCGGTCGCAACAAAGGAGAATCAAAACGATCTAACACGCGCCGCGTACACAAGAAATGAACAGTCATTTATTCTCGACAAACATTTTAAACAGAGGGGTTGGGGGGGTGGGGTAGCAAAGCAAAAGAGGAAGAAATAAAAAAAAAGACAAAAGGAAGACTACAATGAAGACAAGGAGGAGGACAAGGAGGAGGATAAGGAGAAGAAGAAGAAGACGACGACGACGACGACGAAGAAGAAGAAGAAGAAGAAGAGGAAGAAGAAGAAGAAGAAGAAGAAGAAGAAGAAGGAGAAGAAGAAGGAGAAGAAGGAGAAGAAGAAGAAGACGAAGAAGAAGCATGATGACGATGAGGAATGTAGTAGTAGTAGTAGTAGTAGTAGTAGTAATAGTAGTAATAATAATAATAATAATAGTAATAATAATAATAATAATAATAATAATAACAATAACAATAACAATAATAATAATAATAATAATAGTAATAATAATAATAATAATACTATATCTGAGGCGTACTGATGCAGCTAATGGCATATCCTCAACGGACATAAGCCTCCAATACCCTTGTTCGAGGTCCTCCACCCCCCGTGTCAGTCTCTCGCCTGATGATCGGGGCCACCGATGGAGCTCCTAGGGCAAGACTGCACTAAGCCGAGGTTATTCCGCAGTCCCAGCAACCTCTTGCAAGACGTCACCGAATGTGCAAGTGCATACACCAAGCGCGGTTGCTAGAGCTGCCTCGAAACCCCACCCATAACAATCTGGTGTCTGCTGGGTCCTGGGCTATCAACCAGCATATGCGGAGTTTAAGATCTTTTACGCGCGCAACGACCCTCCTCCCCAGCATCTACCACCAAAGGGTTATGAGTTGGCGTCACAGTTTAACGCCTTGAGGCCATTGGGCTGGAACTCTGTTTAGCAAGTGTGACTAGGTTTTTTCATCGGGATTTCCCTCAAATATGTCACAGTCAACACTCCAAGGCAGATTTACTAATAATAATAATAATAATAATGATAATAACAACAACAACAATAATAATAATAATAACAATAATAATAATGATAATAATAATAATCATAATTATTATTATTATTGTTATTGTTATTGTTATTATTATTATTATTATTATTATTATTATTATGGACACCGTGATAGCCCAGTGGTCAAGTTCTACCATCTGGGCCCTGTCGCCAGTTCGATTCCCGTCGGTGCCACCAGTATTTTCATTGAACATACCGGTCTATTTCTGGACCAGTATTTTCATTGAACATACCGGCCCGTCTGGAAGTGTTGGAACTGCCCTTGCGGGGGTGTCATTAGAGCTTATCGTCAATTCTTCGTACTCCCCTCACGGGTGAGACGATGGAGGCGCATGTGCAGAAATGCATCAGCCATTGACAGAGAAGCACTATTATTATTATTATTATTATTATTATTATTATTCCCGATGAAAAAACCTAGTCACACTTGCTAAACAGAGTTCCAGCCCAATGGCCTCAAGGCGTTAAACTGTGACGCCAACTCATAACCCTTTGGTGGTAGATGCTGGGGAGGAGGGTCGTTGCGCGCGTAAAAGATCTTAAACTCCGCATATGCTGGTTGATAGCCCAGGACCCAGCAGACACCAGATTGTTATGGGTGGGGTTTCGAGGCAGCTCTAGCAACCGCGCTTGGTGTATGCACTTGCACATTCGGTGACGTCTTGCAAGAGGTTGCTGGGACTGCGGAATAACCTCGGCTTAGTGCAGTCTTGCCCTCAGGAGCTCCATCGGTGGCCCCGATCATCAGGCGAGAGACTGACACGGGGGGGTGGAGGACCTCGAACAAGGGTATTGGAGGCTTATGTCCGTTGAGGATATGCCATTAGCTGCATCAGTACGCCTCAGATTTAGTACATCTGCCTTGGAGTGTTGACTGTGACATATTTGAGGGAAATCCCGATGAAAAAACCTAGTCACACTTGCTAAACAGAGTTCCAGCCCAATGGCCTCAAGGCGTTAAACTGTGACGCCAACTCATAACCCTTTGGTGGTAGATGCTGGGGAGGAGGGTCGTTGCGCGCGTAAAAGATCTTAAACTCCGCATATGCTGGTTGATAGCCCAGGACCCAGCAGACACCAGATTGTTATGGGTGGGGTTTCGAGGCAGCTCTAGCAACCGCGCTTGGTGTATGCACTTGCACATTCGGTGACGTCTTGCAAGAGGTTGCTGGGACTGCGGAATAACCTCGGCTTAGTGCAGTCTTGCCCTCAGGAGCTCCATCGGTGGCCCCGATCATCAGGCGAGAGACTGACACGGGGGGGTGGAGGACCTCGAACAAGGGTATTGGAGGCTTATGTCCGTTGAGGATATGCCATTAGCTGCATCAGTACGCCTCAGATATAGTGTATTATTTTACTATTATTATTATTATTATTATCATTATTGTGGCACAGCGATAGCCCAGTGGTTAAGGTCTACCATCTGGGACCTATTGCCAGTTCGATTCCCGTCGGTGCCAGTATTTTCAAAGGATATTTTCTTTGAAAGTATTGGTCTGTCTGGAAGGCTTGGAGCTGCCTTGCGGGGGTGTCAGTAGAGCCTATCGTCAAATCTTCGTACTCCCCTCGCGGGTGAGACGATGGAGGCACATGTGCAGAAATGCATTCGCCATTGACTGAGAAGCACTATTATTATCATTATTGTTATTATTATTATTATTATTATTATTATTATTATTATTATTATTATTTCACTCTTCCCTCCCCAACATACTCACTGTAGTCCCTGTTGCGTCGAGGGATGGAGGCGCATGGCCCTCGGGCTCAGCCATGACAGATCAATACATTATTATTATTATTATTATTATTATTATTATTATTATTATTATTATTATTATTATTATTATTATTATTATTATGGACACCGTGATAGCCCAGTGGTCAAGTTCTACCATCTGGGCCCTGTCGCCAGTTCGATTCCCGTCGGTGCCACCAGTATTTTCATTGAACATACCGATCCGTCTGGACCAGTATTTTCATTGAACATACCGGCCCGTCTGGAAGTGTTGGAACTGCCCTTGCGAGGGTGTCATTAGAGCTTATCGTCAATTCTTCGTACTCCCCTCACGGGTGAGACGATGGAGGCGCATGTGCAGAAATGCATCAGCCATTGACAGAGAAGCACTATTATTATTATTATTATTATTATTATTATTATTATTATTATTATTATTATTATTACTATTATTATTATTATTGTTATTGTTATTGATAATAATAATAATAATAATAATAATAACAATAACAATAACAACAACAATAATAATAATAATAATAATAATAATAATAATAATAATAGTGCTTCTCTGTCAATGGCTGATGCATTTCTGCACATGCGCCTCCATCGTCTCACCCGTGAGGGGAGTACGAAGAATTGACGATAAGCTCTAATGACACCCCCGCAAGGGCAGTTCCAACACTTCCAGACGGGCCGGTATGTTCAATGAAAATACTGGTCCAGAAATAGACCGGTATGTTCAATGAAAATACTGGTGGCACCGACGGGAATCGAACTGGCGACAGGGCCCAGATGGTAGAACTTGACCACTGGGCTATCACGGTGTCAATAATAATAATCATAATCATAATAATAATTATAAAATGATAATAATAGTGCTTCTCTGTCAATTGCTGATGCAAATCTGCACATGCGCCTCCATCGTCTCACCCGTGAGGGGAGTACGAAGAATTGACGATAGGCTCTAATGACACCCCCACACGGGCAGTTCCAACACTTCCAGACGGACCGGTATGTTCAATGAAAATACTGGTGGCACCGACGGGAATCGAACTGGCGACAGGGCCCAGATGGTAGAACTTGACCACTGGGCTATCACGGTGTCCAAAATGATAATAATAATAATAGTAATAATAGTAATAGTAATAGTAATAGTAATAGTAATAGTAATAACAATAATAATAATAATACTAATAATGATAATACTAATAGTGTATCTCCTGCCAATTGCTGAGCCAAAAGGCCATGTGCATCCAGTCCTCCATTCCATAAGGAAAGTCTCCACACCAATCGGTGGAATAAAGGAAGTGACGGCATAGAACATTACTCTAGGAGCTTTATACCAATCAGCCCATGGAAAGGACCGATGGCCTATGTACTCCCTAATAATACTAATAATAATAATAATAATAATAGTGCTTCTCTGTCAATGGCTGATGCATTTCTGCACATGCGCCTGCATCGTCTCACCCGTGAGGGGAGTACGAAGAATTGACGATAAGCTCTAATGACACCCCCGCAAGGGCAGTTCCAACACTTCCAGACGGGCCGGTATGTTCAATGAAAATACTGGTCCAGACGGATCGGTATGTTCAATGAAAATACTGGTGGCACCGACGGGAATCGAACTGGCGACAGGGCTCAGATGGTAGAACTTGACCACTGGGCTATCACGGTGTCCAATAATAATAATAATAATAATGATAATAATAATAATAATAATAATAATAATAATAATAATGTATCTCCTGCCAATTGCTGAGCCAAAAGGCCATGTGCATCCAGTCCTCCATTCCATAAGGAAAGTCTCCACACCAATCGGTGGAATAAAGGAAGTGACGGCATAGAACATTACTCTAGGACCTTTATACCAATCAGCCCATGGAAAAGTACCGATGGCCTATGTACTCCCTAAGAATAATAATAATAATAATAATAATAATAATAATAATAATAATAATAATACCTAGGGGCTACGCCAACACCTGAAAGGATGGTTTGAGGTGCGCGAACGCACCCCCCCCCCCCCCCCCCCACTCTTTCCACAGTCGATACGATACGTTCAAATGCAGGAGGTAACCGGCATAAACACTTCCGGCACAACTCTTAGAGCCTTGGAGCATTCTCAGCCATTCATTTTGGTGCTGGCTGATTCGCGTGGGGTACTTACAATTGCAGGGCTGGGGTTCCCGGGGGAAAGGGCCCCCCGACCCCCTTCCAGTCGACAGGGGTACCTTCAATTGCCGGAGGTACCAGCAGAACGCAGGTGTAAGCTCTGGTGGCAGAAAAACATAAAATTTCCGGTTTTTGTGCCAACCGGCAAGAAACTTTTGAATCTCAGAAGAGAGCTCACCGAGAGGTGTCGGGTACACCAAACATCAGCCTCAAACTCCCTCTGGTGTGCGCGAACGGCGCCTGGTGGCGCAAAAACCTGAATTTTCTGTTTTTTACGCCACCCGGCACCACAATTTTTTATTCTCGAAGAGAGCTCATCAAGAAGTGTCAGATACACCAAATATCAGTCGCTAAATCCCTCTGGTGTGCGCAAACGGTGCCTCCCGCGGCCAAACCAAGTACGTACAATTGCAGGGCTGGGATTCCCGGGGTAGGGCTCCCGGGACCCCCCCTGCCCCGTCGACAGGGTACGTTCAATTGCCGGAGGTAGGTACCTGCAAGTACTCACAAGAAAACAAGGAGTTTTGGCATTCAGGACACTTCCTTAACGCAAATATTTACGTGAATTCCAAAAAATTATACTAGCGTCAACATCGAGTCTGGGGCTAGCCACCCTGCGAATACGAGCTCCCAACTCCTCCTGGTTCCCACAAACCATGATTTATTCCGACAGGGGTGCGGAAAAAAACAAGGAATTTTGGCATTCAGGACACTCCCCTAATGCAAATATTTGCGTGAATTCCAAAAGAATTATACCAGCATCAACATCTAATTTGAGGGCTAGCCCCTCTGCAAATATGAGCGCCTAACTCCTCCTAGGTCCCACAAACCATGATTTATTCCGACAGGGGTGCGGAAATGGTGGGGGGTGGGTGTGTGTGTGTGTATGTGTGTGTGTGTGTTGTGTGTGTGTGTGTGGTGGGGGGGGGGGGGTTACACAATTTCCATTATCACCCTCCCCCCAAACCCCCCCTACTCCCAACACCTTTCAGGGATAATAATAACAATAATAGTAAATAATAGTGCTTCTCTGTCAATGGCTGATGCATTTCTGCACATGCGCCTCCATCGTCTCACCCGTGAGGGGAGTACGAAGAATTGACGATAAGCTCTAATGACACCCCCGCAAGGGCAGTTCCAACACTTCCAGACGGGCCGGTATGTTCAATGAAAATACTGGTCCAGAAATAGACCGGTATGTTCAATGAAAATACTGGTGGCACCGACGGGAATCGAACTGGCGACAGGGCCCAGATGGTAGAACTTGACCACTGGGCTATCACGGTGTCCATAATAGTAAATAATAATAATGATAATAATGATAATAATAATAATAATAATAATAATAATAGTAATAATAATAATAATAATAATAATAGTGCTTCTCTGTCAATGGCTGATGCATTTCTGCACATGCGCCTCCATCGTCTCACCCGTGAGGGGAGTACGAAGAATTGACGATAAGCTCTAATGACACCCCCGCAAGGGCAGTTCCAACACTTCCAGACGGGCCGGTATGTTCAATGAAAATACTGGTCCAGACGGATCGGTACGGTATGTTCAATGAAAATACTGGTGGCACCGACGGGAATCGAACTGGCGACAGGGCCCAGATGGTAGAACTTGACCACTGGGCAATAATAATAATAATAATAATAATAATAATAATAATAGACTTATCAGTCAATTGGCCTTTGATCCTGTCGGACATGTGCCTCCATTGGTAGCACGGGACCGTTCGGTGACGCGGCTCCGCTCCAAAGACTCGACTGAATAATAATAATAATAATAATAGTGCTTCTCTGTCAATGGCTGATGCAAATCTGCACATGCGCCTCCATCGTCTCACCCGTGAGGGGAGTACGAAGAATTGACGATAGGCTCTAATGACACCCCCGCAAGGGCAGTTCCAACACTTCCAGACGGACCGGTATGTTCAATGAAAATACTGGTGGCACCGACGGGAATCGAACTGGCGACAGGGCCCAGATGGTAGAACTTGACCACTGGGCTATCTCCTGAGGGCAAGACTGCACTAAGCCGAGGTTATTCCGCAGTCCCAGCAACCTCTTGCAAGACGTCACCGAATGTGCAAGTGCATACACCAAGCGCGGTTGTTTTTTTTTTTTGCTAGAGCTGCCTCGAAACCCCACCCATAACAATCTGTCTGCTGGGTCCTGGGCTATCAACCAGCATATGCGGAGTTTAAGATCTTTTACGCGCGCAACGACCCTCCTCCCCAGCATCTACCACCAAAGGGTTATGAGTTGGCGTCACAGTTTAACGCCTTGAGGCCATTGGGCTGAATAATAATAATAATAATAATAATAATAATAATAATAATAATAATAATAATAATAATAATTATAATAGGCTTCCTCAGACTATAGCATCAGATCCAGATCCTGGACATGTGCCTCCATTGGGTCACCGGGGTCAGCCGATCCCAACGCATTGTCAGAACACCAAACAGACATAGCAGCAACAGCAACAGCAGGGGCAGATGGGGGCTGTGAAGTGCATGAAGAGCTAGATGCGAGGGTGTTAGCTGAAGAGAAGAACTCCGAGACACTACGCTGCGCTCCCGAACCCCTCTCTCTAGCCAGGACGTCCACTCTGCGCGGACGGCCGCGCCGCGCAACATCAACGTCACTTGGGGGAGAGGGTGGGACAGAAGCTGATGGAACCTCAGTGAGGTCAATCACCTCCTCGCCCCCATCCTCCACCCCAAGCTCCTCCCTTTTACCCTCCCTAGCAGACCAACACTCAGACACATATGATCCAAACAACACATCCAACTTTGGAGGGGGACGCAACGCTGTAACCCCTAACAACGCAGCAAGCCTAAAGTTAATGCGGAAGCGCGACTTCCCCTGAAAAAACTTACAAAACAATCGTGATTGATCCATAGGCGACATATCATCCCAACCCTGCCGCACAGAGCCCTCCCGCTCCCGCCCAAGCAACACATCCTCCACCACAACCTCACCGCCTACGACCTCACCACCCTCCTGACTCCCTCCATCCCCCTCAGCAGCCCCCACAGCCATGCCACCGAGCCTCTGCATACTCAGCAACAGCTGCTTACGTCTCCCCTCATGCATGGGGCAATCCCATAAGAAGTGCGCAAGGGACTCATTGACATCATCATGACAACAGAAGCAGCGAGGGGACATGCCACTGACCAACTTGCTGCGGTACAACCGAAGGCGGTTGTTGCAGCTGAGCAACCTTCTCCGAAGCAGATTATAATGCGCATCATCAAGGGCTACCCATCTTGGGAACTCCTTAGTTCCAAAGACTTGCCTTAGGATGACTCGCAGGCCATCAGTAAGATCGCTGCCTGCCTCTCGCTTGTCCCACATCAGTTGCTGCACCATCTTGACGTCCTGCTGAAGGGCCCACTTGTCCACAGTCGAACTCCAACCCTCGAGGTCCTTCTCTGAGCTATTTAGGAGCTCCTGAAGCCCTTGTTGTAGATCCATTGAGTCCCTGATAGCGCCTTCGGCCTCCGTAGTCCAGTCGGATTTGACTTGAGATGCGATGACAGGAAATCGCTTCTCCGGTAGAACACGCAGCCGTCCATAGAACTTCAGTTGCGCCGCCCGCCGCAAACGCTCCGCACTCAAAGAGCGCGCCAGAAAGAGTGTAATCCACTTGCTTGTCTTAGGGCTGATGCCGAGAATCATCCTCATGGGGCGCAGCATTGCTGCCTCCAGCTTGGTGAGCTGCGATACGGGGGCACGCCAGACATCGAAGGCGTACTTCAGCTTGGCCCCCACAAGTTGATTACAGCACATGAGACGATACCTAGCTTGTATCTCACCTGCACACCACAAAGAGTACCAACCTGCGGTGGCGACTTCAGTGACACGCGTAGCCCGCAGGGCCTGCTCCTTCCACTTCAGGTCGTCGGTGATAACCACTCCCAGGTACTTGTACTGACTGGTGACACAAAGCTTCTGGCCGCGAAACCACACCACGGGCTCACCTCGCTCCCTGATACTTGGTCGTTTCGCCTTGCTCGACGTGTAAATGGGCATGATTTCCGTCTTGCCGGGCTTCAAGTTGACTTCCAGCCGGTAATCTTCCGCGAACTTGGCCACAACATTGACCATCTTCTGGAGCTCGGTGCGACTGTGAGCGATGAGGGCCACGTCGTCCGCGTATAGAAGTGCCTTGATGTCGTTCAGCCGCTTCACATCCGTGATCTTGAGGGCACTCGCCAGCCGATCACACAGCTCATCCATAAAGACGTTGAAGAGTGTGGGAGAGAGAGGGGACCCCTGTTGGACGCCTACACCCTCCAGTACTTCGGGGGTGAGTGCTCCATCAACTAGCACTTGCGACGAAGTCTGCTCGTAGCACCTGCGTAGCGTGCGCCAGAACTTGCCCCTTACACCCAGCTTCCAGAGCCTCTCAAATAGGCCATCTCTCCAAACAGACGGGAAAGCCTTGCGTAGATCGACGAACAGGACATACGACTCCCGCTTCTGCTGCTGACGCCCCTTCAACCTCTGCCAAAGGGTAAAGACCTGATCCGTAGTGCTACGCCCCGGGCGGAAGCCTCCCTGCTCTGGACGTAGCTTATCCGGGCCATCCACGAAGAGCGTTAGACGAGTAGCTAATAAGGACAGATACAGCTTACCAAGGCAACTAATAATCGAGATATCCCTCCAGTTGTCAGGATCCGTAGGATCCCCACCCTTGGGGATATTGACGATGATTCCCTTGCCCCAAGCTTTTGGAGTCCTCTCGGCTTCTCGAATCCAGTTGAAGTACTGCGTTAAGTAGCCATTGATGTAGGCGCCGCCATACTTGAGCATCTCGTTCTTCACTTTGTCCTCGCCACAAGCTTTGTGGTTATTCAGGGCACGTTGCCTTGCAAGGACCTCCTCTTGCGTGAACGGCTTGTCCAGCTCTTCGCAAGTGTCTTCACCTACTTCGTGCTCCTTCATAGCCCGGGCCACCTCATCTCTGAAGCGATCGTTCCAGTGGAACTGCCGCTTAGCTTCGGCTTCCTCCCACTCCAGCGAGCCTGCTTCTGCACAGCACGCCACCACAACAGCCGCACTTGCCGGATTTTCCCGTGGCTTCACCGAATTTCTCCGAAATTCCTCCCACCGAGCGACCTTTTCCTGCAGCGTACACGCCATTGAGCCATCCTCCCTTTGCACCGGCGCGGAGACCTTCGTTCTGCGTGCCCCGCCAAGCCGCTTCGCGAGTAGCCAAAAGCGCTTTGAGGATTGTTCGCGTTGACATTTGACCGCTTCTTCCTGCACTTGCTTGAAGGAGGCGGACTTCTTGGCCCGAGTTGCCTTCCGAATTTGCTTGCGGAGCCGTAGCCAATTCAGACGGGCTTCCGCATTCGATTCATCCCTCCTGTATGCTGCGTAGGCCTCCCGGCGCTGCTGAATGAGCTCCTTTAGCTCCCCGTCGAACCAATTGTTGGTGAAACGGGGTCGTATACATCTGGAGCCAAGGATGCGCCACTCGCTCGGTGACGTCATCTACCACCCGTTGGCTGTCGGCACCACCCGATAGGTCAAGCTCAGGCAGCTGATGCACTCCAAGCTTCTGTAGGCAATGCTGGAATACGTCATCGAACTTGTCGCGTAGATAATCCAGCGCTTGCTTCGCAGCGTGATCATTACCCGAGACACCAGCACCAATAAGCTTATCAACACGAAAGGACCTGTAAGGTTTCGCAGCCCGCTTTGGTCGGCGCTGGCCGCTCCACGTCAGTTCGGCCCATACTGCCTTGTGGTCCGTATCAAGATCATCTTCGCATACTCCGAACTTTGCTCCAGATGCCAAGCCAGGCGACGCGCAGATGTAATCGAGGAGGTGCTTGCCTGTGCCCATGCCGCGCTGCTCACGCCGGGACCACCAGTAGGACCCTTCCACTGGGCACGAGAAGCCGCTCAGATTTCGCAGGCCCGTAGCGACGAGGACAGCCGCGAGTCTCTTGCCGTTCTCCGAACGTACCGGTGCTCCCTTATCATCGACCTCCCCGTGCTGACCGACGATGCCCTCCTCTTTTCGGCTGCATGCCGGCCCGAGCTTCGCGTTGGCATCCGCCACCGTGACCACAAGACCTTTGGCTCCAAAAAAAGCTATAGCTGCCTGCCAGGCCGCATACGCCTCTGACGACTCTTCTTCCTGCGTTTCCTGGGGAAAGTAGCCGTTCCCACATAGATATCCTGAGCGCCGGTAACACCCGAGGCGATACGCAGCCACACTTGCTGCCGGTGGTCGACGGGGGCTGACACCAGGTTGCAATACGGACCAAGGAAGTTAGCCACCGCGAATAGAACCCCACCCTTGCAGCGATTTTTCTCGCTGACCTCCGCAGGTTTTCCAAAAATCCGGAATCCATCCAGGCTGCATTTGGAAAGTTGCTTCTTGCCCATGCGGTGCTCCTGAGCCCCGATGACTAGCCAGCCCTCGTGCTTGTAGAATGATGCCCATTCCGCCGTGCCTACGTTGTCGTATCCCGTTTTACCCTGCCAGTTGTGACTCGCGACGAGTAGCTTGAAGCCGGTATCGAACTGCTTGGAGCGGTGCTTCTTGGCTCGTTTCCGGACCCGACGGCCGCGCTTGGCTTCCGCCCTCGTGCTGCCCCCCTCTGCAGGTGCTTGCGCAGGTTGGTCCCCCACTGCACTGGCCGCCGAATGCAGGGGCACCACATGCATATCAGCACACTCAGACACACACTTAGGTGCATCGGCAGCCAATGCCGAAGACACCACCTGCACATCGACACATTCTTCATGCAGAGGCAAGACGCGATATCCCGTCGCAGCTTCCTCCTTCCGGACCGCCGCTTCCCCACGCAGATGGATGCGAATAAGCCTTCGGACACGTTCCCTGTCCCTGAACCTGCGCCCAAGGGCCACATTGACCCCTCTGCCGAAGAATTTGAGATGTTTGAGTTGCTGCAACGCCGTCTGCCTGCTGTCATCGTCCTCGTAGACCAGCTCCAGGTGACGAGACATTCGCTGGCCTTGCCACTCCATTACCGGGACCACCAGACCAAGACCGCTCATTTTGGAGGCGATCTCCTGTAGATTGGCGCGTTCTGAGAGCCCCCAGACAATCAGATTACGCCCGTCCTTGTCGTACCGATCTACCCGCCGGTACCGTCGAGGCGGCGGTGCCATCTGCCATATAGCGCCGCTCGCCTTATGTTGAAGCGCCGACCCGTGTGCCAGGTTTGGGGAGGAAGGATGAGGCGCAGCTAAGATAGCCTCTCCACGTGGTTCAGGAATTCCGTCATATACGCGAGCCCTCATCCTCCCATCCTGGGACATCGGGCCAGAGCCCGTCGAAGAGGCATTCCCACGGGGATTGTCCAGGTCTTCGGCGATTCTACCTTGTCCCATAAGGGCCACAGTGGTAGCTCCGTGCTTCGCGTATTTGTAATCCATTGAGAGTAGTAGACGGCCAATGTCGCTGGCCATCACCGCCGCGCCTCTTTACGCCGAGGAAAGCGCCCGTCCATGCAAATAGCATCGGCGGTATCTGCAACACACACTACACGCATTTTCGCCGGTGTCACTGGATATTGCCACGTCGCTTCGTGCCCTTGGGCGCCCGCCAGCACCCCCAGCGTCACCAGAACCTGCCTCACGCACTACACACACTCTCCATCGCATCGCCAACGCCTCTACTCTCATGCCTTATGGACTTTCAGCTGCTCCTAACAATACACATCATGAGGTACGGGTGTCCCCGAGTGGAGCCAGATCGGACGGCGTGCCGCTGAAACTCCTTCCCCCACGTGGGTATAGAAGGCGCGAACCTAGCGGTACCTATAGGGTCTTACAGACAAGTATAGTAATCCCAGCCGAAGCTGCTCAGTTAGAAATGCAACGGTGGAGGGTGTGAATGCATGGGGCAAGGCACGGCAACGCAGCAAGGCACTGGCAAGGCATTGGGACCGACTGAAGCCCCTCTCCAACGTGCGTGTCATCATGTGTTCCAGTTAGGCAACCCCGAAGAAGCGAAGATAGGGAGGAGACAAGACCCAGATAGGATGAAGATAGGATTAACATGAAGCCGAAATGGAGCCGAGTTGGAACAGGTCAACTCAGCCCCATCTCGGCTCAATGTGAATCCTATCTTCAACCCATCTCGGTACTGTTTCCTCCGAATGCTCACCTCAACAAGATCACCAAACCGGAACTGGAAGCCCCCAGGCATTTACTCGGCAGGAAATTCGGCGAAAATGGGCTAACCAGGAAACCAGACCCAAACCAACAGCCAAGAAAAACGAGCCAACCAACAATCCAACAGACAACCCCACAACCTGCCTGGCCGAACCCCTACCGAGTAAATGCCCAGTTGAGAGTTGCGCATATCCCGGTGACCGCCCTCCCCAAGCGGTCACCTTCGTGGGGAGAGGCCCAACCACCTCCTCTTCCCATGGAGTGCCATCTTGTGCACCCCTCCAGAATAATAATAATAATAATAATAATAGTGCTTCTCTGTCAATGGCTGATGCATTTCTGCACATGCGCCTCCATCGTCTCACCCGTGAGGGGAGTACGAAGAATTGACGATAAGCTCTAATGACACCCCCGCAAGGGCAGTTCCAACACTTCCAGACGGGCCGGTATGTTCAATGAAAATACTGGTCCAGATGGATCGGTATGTTCAATGAAAATACTGAATAATAATAATAATAATAATAATAGTGTATCTCCTGCCAATTGCTGAGCCAAAAGGCCATGTGCATCCAGTCCTCCATTCCATAAGGAAAGTCTCCACACCAATCGGTGGAATAAAGGAAGTGACGGCATAGAACATTACTCTAGGAGCTTTATACCAATCAGCCCATGGAAATAATAATAATAATAATAATAATAATAACTAGGGGCTGCGCCAACACCTGAAAAGATGCTTTGCGCATCCCCCCCCCCCCCCCCGCCCCTCTTCTTCCTCACATACACAACTCTTACATCCTTGGAGCAATCTCAGCTTTTCATTTTGGTGCCAGCGACTTCGCTTCGGGTACGTATAATGGCGGGGCCGGGGTTCCCGGGGGGAGGGCCCCCCGGACCCCCCTTTCCACAGTCGACAGGGCACATTCAATTGCCGGAGGTAACCGGCATAAACCCTTCCGGCACAACTCTTAGAGCCTTGGGGCACTCTAAGCCATTCATTTTGGTGCAGGCTGATTCGCGTGGGGTACGTACAATTGCAGGGCTGGGTTCCCGGGGGGAGTGTCCCCCGGAACCCCCCTTCCCCGTCGACAGGGTACGTTCAATTGCCGGAGGTACCAGCAGAACGCAAGAGTAAGCTCTGGTGGCGCAAAAACCTTAACTCTCTGGTTTTGTGCCACCCGGCACCAAAACTTTTGGATCTTCGCAGAGAGCTCACCGAGAGGTGTCGGGTACACCAAACATCAGCCTCAAACTCCCTCTGGTGTGCGCAAACGGCGCCTGGTGGCGCAAAAACCTGAATTTTCTGGTTTTTACGCAACCGGCAACAGTTATTATATTTTCGAAGAGAGCTCATCAAGAAGTGTCAGATACACCAAATATCAGCCGCTAACTCCCTCTGGTGTGCACAAACGGCGCCTGGTGGCACAAAGACCTCAATTTTCTGGTTTGTGTGCCACCCATGACCAAAACGGGTACGTACAATTGCAGGGCTGGGTTCCAGGGTCCCCCGGACCCCCCCCCCCCCCCCCCCCCCCCCTTCCCCGTCGACAGGGTACGTTCAATTGCCGGAGGTACCGGCAAGTACTCCCAAAAACAAGGAATTTGGCATTCAGGACACTCACCTAACGCACATATTTGCGCGAATTCCAAAAAAACTATAGCAGCATCAACATCGAGTCTGCGGCTAGCCACCCTGTCAATATGAGCTCCCAACTCCTCCTGGTTCACGCAAACCATGATTTATTCCGACGAGGATACAAAAAATAGGCAAGGAACTTTGGCAGTCAGGACACTCTCCTAACGCAAATATTTGCGTGAAATCTAAAAAATTTATATCAGCTTCGACATCGAGTCTGGAGCTAGCCACCCTGTCAACATGAGCTCCCAACTCCTCCTGGTTCACACAGACCATGATTTGAGTCTGGAGCTAGCCATCCCCACACTCACACACACCGCATTTCCGCACCCCTGTCGGAATAATTCATGGTTTGTGGGAACCAGTAGGGGTTGGGAGCTCATATTTGCAGGGTGGCTAGCCCTAGACTCGATGTCGTAGCTGATATAATTTTTTTGGAATTCACGCAAATATTTGCGTTAGGGGAGTATCCTGAATGCTAAAATTCCTTGTTTTTTTTTTAACCATATTTTCTGCACCTCCGTCGGAATAAATCATGGTCTGTGTGAACCAGGAGGAGTTGGAAGCTCATATTGTGTGTGTGTGTGTGTGGGGGGGGGGGGGGGGGGGAGAAGGGGGTGAGCGAAGCGCACCGCAAACCATCATTTCAGGTGTTGGCGCAGCCCCTAGTTACTGTTATTATTATTATTATTATTATTATTATTATTATTATTATTATTATTATTATTATTATTATTATTATTATTATTATTATTATTATTATTATTATTATTATTATTTGGACACCGTGATAGCCCAGTGGTCAAGTTCTACCATCTGGGCCCTGTCGCCAGTTCGATTCCCGTCGGTGCCACCAGTATTTTCATTGAACATACCGATCCGTCTGGACCAGTATTTTCATTGAACATACCGGCCCGTCTGGAAGTGTTGGAACTGCCCTTGCGGGGGTGTCATTAGAGCTTATCGTCAATTCTTCGTACTCCCCTCACGGGTGAGACGATGGAGGCGCATGTGCAGAAATGCATCAGCCATTGACAGAGAAGCACTATTATTATTATTTATTATTATTATCCCTGAAAGGTGTTAGGAGTAGGGGCTGGGGGGTTTGGGGGGAGGGGGGAAAAGGAAACTGTGTACCCCCCCCCCCCCCCACACACACACACAGACACACACATCTACCCTCTCCCCCCATCTACTCTTCCCATCGTCGCTTCTCCTCTCATTCTCACATGCTCAACTTTTACAGTCTCGGAGCCATCTCAGCCGTTCATTTTGACTACTTTGTCATACATTCGAATTTCATAATTTCAACTATATCCCTAAAAAAGAGCTCGTGACAAGCTTGCGAAAACACAAAGAATCAGCCTCTAAGCCCCTCTGGCACAACTCTTAGAGCCTTGGAGCATTCTCAGCCATTCATGTTGGCGCTACTTTGCCAAAATCTTGGTAATCTCTGTTTCAACTGATTCACTACCCAGAGTGCGTCCCGAGGTTGTGAAAACGAAAAAATCAGCCTCTCAACCCTTCTGGCACAACTTTGGGAGCCTTGGAGCATTCTCAGTCATTTATTCTGGTACCGCTAATTCGCTTCGGGTACGTACACGTACAATTACAGCGCTGGCCCCCCCCTCCCCCTCTTTCCACAGTCGACAGGTACTGTTGCTGAGGTAACCGGCATAAACACTTCTGGCAAAACTCTTAGAGCCTTGGAGCATTCTCAGCCATTCATTTTGGCGCCAGCTGATTCGTTCGGATATGTACAATTGCAGGGCTTGGGTTCCCGGGGGAGGGCCCCCCGGACCCCCCCTTTCCACAGTCGACAGGGTACGTTCAATAGCCGGATGTAACCGGCATAAACCCTGCTGGCGCAAGTCTTGGAGCCTTGGAGCATTCTCAGCCATTCATTTTGGTGCCGGCTAATTCATCGTGGGTACGTACAATCTCTGGGCTGGGGTTGCCGGGGGAGGCCCGGAGCCCCCATTCCCCGTCGACAGGTACGTTCAATTGCCGGAGGTCGGCAAGTACTCCCAAAAAAACAAGGAATTTTGGCATTCAGGACACTCCCCTAACGCAAATATTTGCGCGAATTCAGAAAAGATCATATCAGCATCAACATCGAGTCTGGTGCTTGCCACTCTGAATATAAGCTCCCAACTCCTCCTGGTTACCACAAACCATGATTTATTCCGACAGGGGATGCAGAAATGGGGTGAAAAAAACAAGGAATTTTTGCATTCAGGACACTCCCCCTAACGCAAATATGTACGTAAATTCCAACAAAAAAATTATACCAGCATCAACACCGAGTCTGGGGCTAGCCACCCTGCAAATACGAGCTCCCAACTCCTCCTGGTTCCCACAAAGCATGATTTATTCCGACAGGGGTGCGGAAATGCTGGGGCGAGGGGAGGGGGGTGGGGTGGGGGTTGGGGGGGGGGGGGGGGGGGGGGGTGGTGGGGGAGGGTTCACAATTTTCAATTTCCCCTAGTCCCCCTCCACCTCCTACTTCCAACACCTTTCAGGGATAATAATAACAGTAATAGTAATAGTAATAGTAATAGTAATAGTAATAGTAATAGTATAGTAATAGTAATAGTGATAGTAATAATAATAGCAATATAGTAGTAGTAGTAGTAGTAGTAGTAGTAGTAGTAGTAGTAGTAGTGGTAGTAGTAGTAGTAGTAATAGTAATTAGTAATTAGTAATGGTAATTAGTAATAGTAATAGTAATAGTAATAGTAATAGTAACAGTAATAGTAATAGTAATAGCAATAGTAATAGTGATAGTAATAGTCATAGTAATAGTCACAGTAATAGTCACAGTAATAGTCACAGTAATAGTAATAGTAATAGTACTAGTAATAGTAATAGTACTAGTACTAGTAATAGTAATAGTAATAGTAATAGTAACAGTATAGTAACAGTAACAGTAACAGTAATAGGAATAGGAATAGTAATAGGAATAGTAATAGGAATAGTAATAGTAATAGTAATAGTGCGCAAATATCAAAGTTGAGGTGAACAGGGAGATATTA